>JAPCYS010001958.1:0-43003 GCA_028641055.1 Alopecurus myosuroides
GACCTTGGCCTGAACATGTGCATAATTCACCAAAAAATGACAGACTGAATATGCGAAATAGACTGGCCTATTACTTTCAGCGACAAATTTTGCCGTGTGATCTGTGATTGTCCCGTTTTGGTCTGGGGTGTCGCTGCTGTGACGTGCCTGACGGCAGTGTGCGGCTAATTTTGGTGAAGCATGTTGTCCCGAATATTTTGTAGACCGCTTCAGATTCAGCTTGCGAGGCTCCATATTTTGATGCTTTTTTTTAGGGATATCTGCTGCACAATAAACAGAGACAACGAGCAATGGAGTATTAAAGCAACTCTGCTTCTTCTGAACCCAACATTGTATGTTCTACCTGTGCAGCTGCAGATCCAAACAATTGGTTATTGTGCTCTGATGCCCGTAGTGAATAACAGAGAGTCCTGATCCTGGAGGAAGCCAATTGCAGAGAGGTTCTCCAGTGGAAAGTGTCGACAATTTGACACTGAGCATATACTTTTTGTCGGGGGAATGGTAGCCAAAACTGAAGCATGTGTGAAATGATCGCGGTTCGATCTGCAGCAGTGGCCTTGCCTGAACATGTGCATAATGCGCCAAAAATTTGACGACTGAATATGTGAAATAGACTGGCTGGCCTATTACTTTCAGTGACAAATATTTCGTATTAGAGTGACCAAATTTATGACCGATGCAATCATTCTGTTTGGTAATTATTCCATATGTAGCCACCAATGGCAGGAAAATATGGAATCTATCTATACTTCTTATAAGACAAAACCCCACTAAGATGCATTTATGATTTTTCTATCTCAACATGCAAGCTATCCACATCACCCATCATTTTAGCCAATCAATTATCCATGTTATCTCCACTAATAATTGTGATATTACATATTTCATGCCACATAGTTATACCATCTTTTTTCAACCATATAATTATCCATGTCACTAATATTTACTTCTCAAAATATACAACAATTTCACTTGAATTAAATTTAGTATATCGATTATGTGATCAATTGAATCTTGATAATGGAATATTTCATACACCTTATACCCATTTCGTTTATAGAATATTTTTATTAAAAAGATACCCGCTGCAACGCGCGAGGTATTCTTCTTGTTAAACCTACACCTATGCCGCAGGACAGATGGGTTCATAAACCAGTGGCATTTCTTGGAGTACCTAGGAGTGTTGAGATCATTTGAATTGATTTATAGTTGCAGATAAAATGTTATATCAAGGATTTATGTCATGTTAACCATACTTAGTATAATTATCCTCATGTTAAATTATCATGTTTTACGGTTCAATTCCAGTTTTGTAGTATCTTGAGGCTTTATGTCATGTTAAATACTTAGTATCATTATCCTCATGGTTTTAAATTATCATGTTTTACTGTTCAATTCCAGTTTTTGTAGTATCTCGAGACTTTATGTCTTGTTAAATACTTAGTATCATTATCATGGTTTTTAAAGCGTCCGTAAGGCGACGCCTAAGCGTCCAAGCGCTCCACCACCGCTTTAGAAACTCGACCGCTTTGGGCGCCTCATCCGCTTAGTCGTCGCCTAGGCGCTAAAGCGCCCCCTTCCCTAAAGCGGTAAGGCGTCGCCTTAAAAACCATGATCATTATCCTCATGGTTTTACTGTTCAATTCCAGTTTTTGTAGTTGCTGGAATTTTTTTTTGTTAGAGTTAATCTTTCTAAAGTTTACCGGGTTAGTTTCAGAACTGAACTGGATGCTGTCCATTTTTGTTAAGAAATGCAGCTAGCATTAATATTTCTGCGTGCCCTCTGTGGCTCTGTTCTAATTAAATCCTTCCAAATGTTTGTTGCATCCAGTAGGGCACAGGACTATCTCAAAAGGAGTGCGAGATCTGTGATTTCTTCGTCTACATCCCTCAGGACGGTGGTGAAACAGCATCACTCAATGTTAGAGTTGCAGCATCAATTGTTCTCCATCACTTTGGGGGTAAGTTCCCCTCCTTCGCTTCATGGGATGTCAAGTTTTAGCAATGCAGGTCAATTTATATGAACAAGAGCTAGGAATTTGCAAAGCGTTTTCTATCTTGGACTTAAATGTTTTATAGAATTGAGTATGGAATCTAATTATCTAGTGAGTCTCTTACTTCTGTAACATATGCGTTCAAATAACAGCTACATTGGAAGCGAAAATAAATGGACAAACGATATTAAAATGCAGCCAGAATGCCAAACATAGCCTAAATAATCAGGCCCTCTGTACCATGTTTGTATAATTCTTGCTGGGCTTGAGGACTCTAGGTGATAAGTTGAGATATACAGTGTAAAATTGTGTTTGATCTCTAAGAAATGACATGTTAAATGTTTAATTCAATTTTTTGGTTTCTTTTATGTCGACTTGGTGCTTAAACCAGAGTGATTTGCATGTTTTCAACACATATGTCTCCGATATTTTGTAGACCGTGTTGAACATTGTAATCCAATCCGTATACAGTTAGACTATGGTGTAGTACACCAAGTCTAACGTATCCTTGTACTCTACGGTAGAGGCTTTCCCCCTCTACCCACCTATATAACATGCAACACAACGACCCACGAGGCAACGTTGTTTCCCTCAAAACCTAAAGCTTCAATATGGTATCAGAGCGGACTCTTCCGCGATGAGCTAGCTGCCCACAAAATCCGCCGCCGCCGCCACCTTTCCGGTTGCCGCCGCCGCCTCCTATACACCACAAAACCTGCCGCCGCCGCCACCCTTCTGGTCGCCGCCGCCGCATACCAATACCCCAAAAACCCTGCCGCCGCCATCGTCTTACGATTCGCCGCCGCAAACCCGAGATACAATAACCCAAAAACCCTGCCGCCGCCATCGCTTGCGATCTGCCGCCGCATACCTGAGATCTATACACACCCAAAACCCCCATACGTCCAAATCCACCTGCTTCCGCCAACAACATGAGCTCCTCCACAAGTTCCTCGCTGTCTGCTGCTCTCGGATCGCCACCAAGCCAGCTTCTGACACGGTCCAATTTCTTGCTCTGGAAAGCCCTGGTCTTCCCCGCGTTTCGTGGTGCGAACGTAATGGGTTTGCTTGATGGCACGGATCGGGCCCCTGTCAAGACCATGGAAGAGAAGGACAGCAATAACAAGGTAGTCATCATTGAAAATCCTGCATATTTGATCTGGATTGCTAGAGACCAACAGGTTCTTCGGTTTCTTCTCAACTCTCTATCCCCTGATATCCTTGCACATGTCATTGGGATGGAGTCAACTGCTGAAGTCTGGGCCGCCATCAACCTCATGTTCTCTTCGGCGTCAAGATCCAAAGTTCAGCACCTTCGCTCAGCTCTGAATGATACCAAGAAGAAGGACCTTACGGCCGATCAGTATATAACCAAGATGAAGGGGTTCGCCTCCGAGCTTGCCGCAGCTGGGAAGCCCCTCGAGGATGATGAACTCATCGGGTATATTCTTCATGGCCTTGATAGTTCTTACAATGCTTTGGTCACCACTGTGAATGGCAATCCGGGAACCACCCTTGACGATTTGTTTGGCCAACTGGCGTCATATGATATGCGCAACGAGATGCTTGAGAACTCCTCGCCAAACTCCTTCACTTCCTCGGCAAATGCCGTGCAGCGTGGAGGACGCGGTGACCGCGGTGACCAGCGAGGAGGGCGCGGTGATCGCGTCGACTACCGAGGACGGGATGACCGCGGGCGCGGTGACTACCGTGATGAGCGTCCGCGTTCCGATCGCCGTGATGACTACCGTGACACAAGGCGCCGTGATGACCGTGACAACGGACGCCGTGATGATGGGAATCGAGGAAGACGTGATGACCGTGACAGTGGACGTCGAGATGATGGTCGCAGACGTCGTTTTCGGCGTGAGCGCACACCCACCCCTTTTGTGGACGTTACATGTCAGATTTGTAAGAAACACGGTCACCCCGCTGCGGATTGCTGGTGGCGCTATGGGGATGACTCTGATTATGAGGATGACCGTGATCGCGATACCAACAAGAAAACTGCAAATGCTGCTTCATATGGGGTGGACACTAACTGGTACTCTGATACCGGTGCTACTGATCACATAACTGGGGAGTTAAGCAAGCTGTCTACACGTGAGAAGTATGAGGGACGTGAACGCGTCCACACGGCCGATGGAAAAGGTATGGTTATAAGTCATATTGGTCATTCTATGTTGCATACCCCACATGCATCTTTACATCTCAATGATATTCTTCATGTTCCTAGTGCTTCAAAAAATCTCCTATCCATACATAAGCTCACACTTGATAATGATGTTTTTCTCGAGTTTCACCCATTCTTCTTTTTGATTAAGGATCAGGTCACCAGAAGAATTCTGTTTAAGGGTCCGTGTCATGGTGGACTCTACCCTCTAGTGCCAGTCTCTACAGGGTCGGCGTCCAAGCATGCTTTCGTTACAATAAAGCCATCGTCATCCACATGGCATCGTCGTCTAGGGCATCCTTCTTCATTTGTGGTTCAACAAGTTCTTAGGAGAAATAAGTTAGTTCATACTCCAGAAATAAATCCTTACATATGTGATTCTTGCCAACTAGCTAAAAGTCATCAACTCCCATATCCTGTCTCTACCAGTGTTTCCACTGTTCCCTTAGAACAGGTATTTTCTGATGTATGGGGTCCTGCCCCAATTTCTGTTGGCGAACATACCTACTATGTAAGTTTCATCGATGATTTCAGTAAATTTACATGGATTTATCTTCTTAAGAAACGGTCTGATGTTTATCAAGTGTTTCTTAATTTTCAGCAACTTGTTGAACGAAAGTTTGATAGGAAAATTATAACTATGCAAACTGATTGGGGAGGTGAATATGAAAAATTACATGGCTTCTTTCAAAAAGTTGGCATTACCCATCATGTATCTTGTCCTCATGCCCATCAACAAAATGGCTCAGCTGAGCGCAAACATCGCCACATAGTTGAAGTGGGTCTTGCCTTGCTTGCAAATGCATCTATGCCATTAAAATTCTGGGATGAAGCTTTTCTTACTGCCACCTTCCTCATTAACCTTCTCCCAAGTAAAGTTATCAATTCAGAAACTCCTGTTGAACGCTTGCTTCAAGCCACACCTAACTATGACTCCCTTAGAGTTTTTGGATGTGCATGTTGGCCCAATCTTCGCCCCTATAATAAGCGAAAACTCTCCTTCCGTTCAACACGATGTGTTTTTATTGGGTATAGCCCTCGTCATAAGGGAGTCAAGTGTTTGGATGTTTCTACAGGGCGTGTCTATATATCTCGAGATGTTGTTTTTGATGAACAAGTATTTCCTTTTGCTTCCTTACATCCAAATGCGGGAAAACGCCTTCGAGAAGAAATTCTTCTCCTTCCTAACACATCTTTGCATGGGGATGTACACATAGATGATTATATGCCTTTGCCTATTATTCCTGTTACTAATCATGATCAGGGACGAGAAGATTCATCAGCAGAAAATTTGGCTGCAAACGGTGAAGAAATGCCTCAAAACCAGCCACAGAATGTCACGTTGTCAAGTTCAGAAGAAGACGAAAGCGGTGCTGACTCCGATGCAGATTCTGCATCCACCTCGGATCGTGGAAACGCAGATCCCGAAGACGATCTGCATGCAGGCTCTCACGCGGATGCCCACACTGGCGAAGATTCGCCTCGATCTTCCGCACGGTCCCCGCCCCTGCATGCAACCACTGGCGAAGATTCGCCTCGTTCGCCGTCCCCGCATTCCGACAGCAGGCGTGCTGTCCACCTGGGCGGGAGCCCCGAGCGCTCCCTGTCTCCCACCGAAGAATCTCCCACGCCTTCTGTGCGCAATGATGAGGGGGACAGTGCTGTCCCCCCAGACGAGACCCCCGCTGCAGATGGAAATCCCGATGGAGGGAGCAATGATGACGCTAATGATCACAGTGGCAATAATGATGATTCTGGATCTTCTGTGGAGGCTGCTGGACCACGTACACGCCTACAAAGAGGTATACGCAAACCACGAAAATATGAGGATGGTACTATTCGTTATGGCAAGCAGCCGAAAATATATAGACATGGATTACTAACATCTACAGGTGAGCCATGCTCTCTTTCCGAGGCACTAGATGATTCAAAGTGGAAGAGTGCAATGGAGGAGGAGTATAATGCACTGCTTCAAAACAAAACATGGCATCTTGTTCCCCCCAGTACAGGTAGAAATTTAATTGACTGTAAGTGGGTGTATCGTATCAAGAAAAATTCAGATGGTACAATTGATAGATATAAAGCTCGCCTCGTTGCAAAGGGGTTTAAGCAGAGATATGGTATAGACTATGAAGATACCTTCAGTCCTGTGGTAAAAGCTGCAACTATTCGCACTGTTTTAGCAATTGCAGTTTCTCGAGGATGGAGTCTACGGCAGCTAGACGTCAAGAACGCGTTTTTGCATGGTGTTCTGGAAGAGGAGGTCTATATGAGACAACCCCCAGGTTTTGAGAATCCTAATGCTCCTGATTATGTTTGCAGACTTGACAAGGCTCTATATGGTTTGAAACAAGCCCCTCGAGCTTGGTATTCTAGACTCAGTTCCAAGTTGCATGACCTTGGATTCATAGCATCAAAGGCTGACACTTCCTTGTTTCTTTATCAAAAGTCAGGTATCAGCATGTTTGTGCTTATTTATGTTGATGATATCATAGTTGCAAGTTCTTCACATGATGCCACACTGATTCTGCTTCAAGATTTAAATAAACACTTTGCTATTAAAGATCTTGGTGATTTGCATTTCTTTTTGGGCATTGAAGTTAAAAAGGTTAAAGATGGTTTGATTCTAACACAAGAGAAATATGCTATGGATTTGTTAGCAAGGGTTGGTATGAAAGATTGCAAATCAACACCTACACCATTATCTTCTACTGAGCAGTTATCACTTCATGAAGGCACACCCCTTGGTTCTGAAGATAGTACTCAGTTTAGAAGCATTGTTGGAGCCCTTCAGTATTTGACTCTCACACGTCCAGATTTATCCTTCTCTGTTAACAAAGTGTGTCAGTTCTTGCATGCTCCAACAACATCTCATTGGTCTGCCGCAAAAAGGATATTGAGATATGTTCAGAATACACTACAAGTTGGTCTAACATTTACACGTTCCTCTCATACTCTTTTGAGTGCTTTTTCAGATGCAGATTGGGCTGGATGCCTTGATGATAGACGTTCCACTGGAGGTTTTGCAATCTTCTTTGGTCCGAATTTGATTTCTTGGAGTTCACGTAAACAGGCCACAGTATCACGTTCAAGTACTGAAGCAGAATATAAGGCTGTTGCTAATGCTACTGCTGAATTGATTTGGGTAGAGGCACTATTGCTTGAGCTAGGTGTCAAACTCAAAGAAAGACCATGCTTGTGGTGTGACAATCTAGGTGCAACTTACCTATCTGCAAATCCCATGTTTCATGCTCGTACAAAACACATAGAGATTGATTATCATTTTGTAAGAGAAAGAGTGGCAAGCAAAAATCTTGAGATCAAGTTTATCTCAAGTAAGGATCAGATAGCTGATGGTTTTACTAAACCATTACCTGTTAAGGAGCTAGAAGAGTTCAAGCGTAATCTAAACCTTTGTAATAGTTTAGATTAAGGGGGGCTGTTGAACATTGTAATCCAATCCGTATACAGTTAGACTATGGTGTAGTACACCAAGTCTAACGTATCCTTGTACTCTACGGTAGAGGCTTTCCCCCTCTACCCACCTATATAACATGCAACACAACGACCCACGAGGCAACGTTGTTTCCCTCAAAACCTAAAGCTTCAATAGACCGCTTCAGATTCAGTCTGCGAGGCTCCATATTTCGAAGCTTCTTTTTTTAGGGATATCTGCTGTACAATAAACAGAGACAACGAGCAATGAAGTATTAGAGCAACTCTGCTTCTTCTGAACTTAGCATCGTATGTTCTACCTGTGCAGCTGCAGATCCAAACAATTGGTTCTTGTGCTCCGATGCCCGTAGTGAATAACAGAGTCCTGATATCCTGGAGGAAGTCAATTGCAGAGAGGGTCTACAGTGGAGTGTATCGACAATTTAACACTGACCCTGTAGTACATCTTGCCCGGGGAATGGGAGCCCAAACTGAACCATGTGTGCAATAGCGGTTAACCCTTCCTGATTGATTGCATTCGATCCACAGCTGTGCCCTTGGCCTGAACATGTGTATAACCCTCGACAAAAAAAATCACGACTGAATATGTTAAATAGAGTGGCCTATTACTTTCAGTGATATGCTGCATAGTTCCTCAGGATCCTCACAAATTGCATCGGTTGGTTGCCCACAACGGATGGCTGACAATCCTGCTGATCTCTTTTTTTCTTGCCATTTTGTAATGGTTAGTAGTACAATCGTACTTGTTCATTCTGAATGTCGAGCTCCAGTTCTTGTACATGATGTGAAATGTTAAAAACTTGTGTTGGAAGCAAGCACGCTGCACGCAGTGTTACTCTAGTTTGCTACTACGTTGACAGACACTTGGCAGTACCTTCCATTTTTTGTTCTGGTTTCAGTGCACTCCAATATCTATTCATCACCAGGAGATTTTAGTGAAGACAGGTTGAATGTGTGTATGTATACTCATCTGCGGTCCAAGCTGCGACTGCCATGCTGTCATACTGAAGATGCAAACCTTACTCTCATTTAGTACTTCAAGCTAGGAGTAGTGTTGTATATATCCATATTGCAAAGAGCCTAGCTGTGTATTACAACGCAACCTGTGCCTTGCACGGTGAGAGTTTGCATCATCTCCTTGTCGTGCATATTCAGACTTGAGACAGAGGAAAAAAAATTCTGAAGTCGCTTGGAAGTTCAATAATTCACGGAGGGGCTACGAAATCGCAATAAGGAAGAGCACGGCTTGGAAAAGGTGCCGATCTTGAAGAGTCGATATCGATCGTCGGAAACTTGACCCATTCTTTCTTGCTGCATACATTTTGTCCTTGCAATTCAGATAGATTTTTTTTAGAAATGGGAGCCTCGGCCCAGCCTCTGCATCAAATTGATGCACACGGCTGGTTTTTATTAAAATGAAAGTCAAAATAGTCTGAACGTACAAGTCATGGATCACACAAAGTGGCCACAAACACCAGACAAAGAAAGATTACAACGTTATGCATTCAAACGTCTCTCATTAAGCCACCCACCCTGGCTGTAAATAGCCCGAACGATCGCCATCATTCGAGCACAGCCTGAATCCATAAGTCCTCACTGATCTGCAGGTAGAAGAAAGGACCACAGGTGAATGTAGGAGACCGCCATGTTGATAACCTGCAAAAAATGAATTCCCTTTTTCTTGTCAAACACAACACTATTTCTGCAATTCCAAACCGCCCAAAGAACAGCAGCAACGTCTATTCGGATACGTGCCTTTGTCTTTTATCAATTCCATTTAACCAAGAACCAAACATATTTGCGATGGAGATCGGAGGGGAGATACTAAAAGTAAAATGCAATAGTCTCCATATATGCCGCACAAAAGAACAAGATATAAAAAGATGATGAACGGTTTCATCTTGATCGCAAAAAACACACTTTTTACATCCTGTTCAATTCCATTTGATCAAATTATCTATAGTAAGAATGACTTTACGATTAAGGAACCATAGAAAAATCCTAATTTTCAGCGGTACCTTTAGTTTCCACAGATACTTACGCAAGTATGGTGTGGAACCATGCATCAAATCGGCATACATAGTCTTGACAGAAAAAATTCCATTCGTAGCTAGCCTCCACTCAAACTCATCCTTCTCATCTATTAGGTTGACATACATTAAACGTTCCACTAAATGTAACCAAAGAGCCCGTCTTGGCCCCGTAAGGGTTCGTCTGAAGTGAACATTTAAAGGGACACTAGATAGCACGTTTGCTACCGTGACACCGCAATGTCTAACCACATTATATAGCGAAGGATATTGGTGACATAACGGCTGATCTCCTAACCAAGTATCCTCCCAAAAACACACTTGTTGTCCATCCCCTAACCGAAAAGAACCGCGATAAAAAAATGTCTTTTGATTTTCATAAGACCTTTCCAAAAAGGAGAATCATTCGGTTTCGAAGATATCTGAGATAACGGTTTATCTCCAATATACTTATTTGATGTTAGATCATTCCACACTCATTCCTCGGTTAGCAACTTATGAAACCATTTGCTTAACAAACATATATTCTTGATATCTAGGACCTCAATACCCAGCCCCCCTGATCTTTGGGCCTACATATAATATTCCATCTCGTCAATCTATACCTCCTTTTCTTATTATCATTTTGCCAGAAGAAACGTGACCTATAAAAATCCAGCCTTTTACGAACCCCGATAGGTATCTCGAAAAAGGACAGAAGAAACATAGGTAAACTAGTCAAAACTGAATTAATCAGCACAAGACGATCCCCATAAGACAACAATTTTCCAGCCCATGAACCCAGTTTTTTCTCAAACCGATCCTCCACCGCTTTCCACTCCTTATTCAGCAATTTCATATAGTGAATTGGAATACCTAAATATTTAAAAGGTAAGTGACCGATATCACAACCAAAATATGACGGTATTCATCCTGTGAGTTTAACGCATCTCCAAAGCAATAGATCTCACTCTAATGAAAGTTAATCTTTAATCCTGACAATTCTTCGAACATTGCTAGGATAAGTTTCATGTTAATAGCTTTATCAGTATCATGTTCCAAAAAAAGAATAGTATCATCGGCATATTGAAGAATTGAGACCCTCCATCAACCAAATGCGGAACAAGCCCCCCAACTTGGCCATCCTCTTTGGACGAGCAACTAGCATGGCCAACATATCAGCTACAAAATTGAACAAGATAGGAGACAACAGATCTCCTTGTTTAATACTTTAAGTGTTTGGAAATAGTGACCAATATCATCATTAACTTTAATTCCAAAGCTACCACCCTGTACAAATCGACCAACCCATTCACACCACGAAGGTGAGAATCCTTTCATTCTTAAAACTTGTTGTAAAAAGGACCAATTGACCTTGTCATATGCTTTCTCAAAATCGATTTTGAGAAGCACACCACTCATTTTGAGAAGCACAGATGCAGCATAACACTAGAAACTTAAAAATCTCAGCCAAGCATCCCGTTTTGCCCCCATTTAAGTGACCAAAAGTTATGACTAAGGGAAACTTGCCTCCCGGGTCGCTCTCAAGGGCGACTCTGGAGGTGGAAACAAACCCTAGCCCGACCCCCTGCCCCTCCGTCCCCTTCCTTGCCGCCGCCGGTGGTCACCGCCGGGCTGCGCCGTGCGGTTGACGGCGGCGGCGAGGCTTCCTCCTCGCGCTCTGCTGGTCTGTAGGGGGCTTCCGAGAATATTTTCAGAACAACTTTTTTAAAATAAAAAACAGCAGAAAAGAGGGACTGTTACTTGGCATCTTGTTAATAGGTTAGTCCCGGAAAACGTGTAAAAATGCTATAAAGAAGAGAGAAAACATGTAGCAGTTGGCATAATATTATCATGGAGCATCAGATATTATAGATACGTTGGAGACGTATCAAGCATCCCCAAGCTTAGTTCCTACTCGTCCTCGAGTAGGTAAACGATAAAACACAATAATTTATGAGGTGACATGCTACTAACATAATTGATCATTATAATGTAAAAGCATATGTACGCTGAGATCATAGAACTTCAAACACAAATATGATAAATAGAATTTTAATAATAAAGCATATTAATCACTTTGCATCATGAAGAGTATTACTTCAAGCTATAATCTCCATAGATTATGGCTGATTTGAGGCCATCTACCTCTTTTTCTTTGGCTAAATGTGGGCCTTTAGAGGCCTGTGTCACTAACCGTGGGCCACAATCCTTTTTGGTGCATGTGATATAGCTGGGTACGGGCAGCTCGAGCCGGGTGGAATTGAGGCTCGGGCAGGCTCTACAAGATTTGTGAAACAGGCTCGCGACTTGGCTTGGTGGACTCGCGAGCTAGGCACCAGAAATCCAAAACAGAGCGGCCCGAGCGGTACCACCCCTACCTTTGACCTTCGTGAATCGCGATTCCCCATTCCCGAACTCAGTAGCATGCGCTCTGATTCGCTGGCTGCCATCGACGGCCGTCACCCGGTCACCGCGAACGCCGGCCTTCACCACCATCTCGTCGTCCCATGGCCCCCCACCTCTGCTCATCCTCCCGTTCACCAACGCGCGGGGACTGGATATCTAGGTTCCGGCGGCCTTCGCCCGCCGACCCTCCGCATTCTGTCCCTCCGCCAACGTCTAGGCGACCAACAATGTAGATCACACATTGGGATGCCTACAGTGTGTCACGGAACTAGCTCCGGCCTGCATCGTCGAGTTCAGGCGTGGTGCGTCCTTCCGTCTCCAAGGTAGCTGCTCACACTGGCCTCACCTCAATAGGACGCACTTACATTTTTTTCTCTTGTTGTATTGCTCATCCATACAATGCAAGTAAGTGTGCGAGAGCTGACACTAAGAGCAGGCGTTCGTTGAACCAATCAACCAATTCTCTAAATCTTGAAGAACTCATGAGAGCACATGAGGTTCCTTTGCTTGAGGTTCAGGTCGCTTGTGACTTGGAGAATATGCATTTGCTTCTTGCTTCTGCCATGTAAAGACGATGTTTGCTGATTATTGCGCTTCAGCTCCAGGTTACAATTTGATTTGCCTTCAGCTCTTTGGTCATGTTTGTGTTAGCACTTAGTAGACTTCCATGTTTTGTATGCGTCGACGAATGGCTAAGAGGTTTGCCGGTACTAGCTATGTATTCTGCATCAATTTGGCAACGGGGCCCTGTTCCCCGATAACCGGTGGTTAATTCACCTATTAGGGGATGGTTTTGGTTGCATATTACTCCCCGTGGGGCTCTTATTAGTATCAAAACACTCCCCAGCGGTTATTGCCGTGACGGTTCTGGTATAGCAGTATCCATACCCGAGATACCCGGTACCCGCTAGATCACATGACATGTGGGACCAAAATAGCATATATAATCGGTGCTATGTATTTATACCCCAAAAACCCTAAATCCCTACGTTTTCCCCTCCCCCTCGTCCATTCCAAACCCTAGCCGCACGCACACGAACAGACGCCCGCATCCCTCTCCCGCACACTCGCCCGGTCGCCCCAAACCTAGCCTCCCGTCGCCGCCCCTCTCCGCCCGCCCCGCCGCCCCTCTCCGCCCGTCTGCCTTGGCTTCCCTTTCCCCGCCACCCCTCTCCGCCCGTCTGCCCTAGCCGCCCGCCCGCCGCCCCTCTCCGCCCGCCCGCCGTCCCTCTTCGGCCGCCCCGTAGTCCCTGCATGCCCGCAGCAACAACGACGGCCTCCAGCGAGCATCTGAGCCCGTGGTGCCATTTATGTCATGTAATGCCTAAATTTATGTCTGTTGACCATATGAACCTGTTATATTGGTGGCTGTGTGCCAATTTGATGTTATGTGTGAACTTCCATTATTTTATTGTGCCTTTTGTCTCTATATGTATTGCTGTCATTTTTTTACTCGATCTTCTGGGGAAGTGCTGTCAAAATTTTATGAGACATTGTTATCCGCTACATTGTAGGTTCTTGGATATGGTTATCCGATGGTTATCCGATAACCCGATGGGGACGGGGATGGGAGTATAGTTGTCCCCGTTGCAGTTAATGGGGATGGGGATGAAGAAGAATTTCTTGCATGGGGATGATTATGGTTAGCCAATAACCAGTGGTTAGTGTCCCCGTTGCCAAATTGAATTCTGCATGTGTTGGCCTGCCCAGCCATGTTATTCCCCTCCAATTTTATGTTAATTGTTATCCGACTATTATACGAAACTATCTACTCATATTGAAATATGTTTTGGGAGGAAAAATACGATTGTGCTGGACGGTTGGAGATACTTGACGATTGAATTTTCAGTTTTTTTGCACTAGGTCCATGTATATTGCAAGATTGTTTTATCAAATGTGCTTGACGTTTGTATTTTTAATTTCTTTTTGGACTAAGTCCATGTATTGTTGGAATGTTTTATCAAATGGAATTTGGAGAGGTACCCTTTTAAAAATATGTATGTATTGATATATTGTCTCATGTCAAAGCATTGCATAATGTGTTAGACATGGTTAAGATTTTTCGTAATATACATGCTTGTGAATTGGGAGGATCACGGTAATTTTTTATTTCTTCGACCCTTCGAGCCGTCTTGCGAGCTTCATCAAGCCGGTTTTTCGAGCTTTCGAGCTTGGCCGGAAGGCTTAGGCTTGGCTTGTCCAACCTTCAAGCGGAGACGAGCTTCGAGCTTTGTGTCCACCCCTAGCTGGCGGGCAGCGCGAGGGTGCTTCTCCACGCGATTGACCTATTGGTTGCCTGGGTAAGTGGGTATGTCTAATAGACTGATGCTTCTTTGTTGGTAGGCTCTGTTCTATGGAATCTGAGTGTCATTGCCTATAGATTGCCATAATAGTTATTTTATTTTTTCACCGGGTGAGGATCCTCTTTCTGATTATTTCCGTGCGGCTTCCTGTTGGGGTTCGATGTGGATCTGCGGTGTTTGGAGGCGATGGATTCTTGGTGTTGTTGATTGGTGATGTTGTCCTGTTTGGATCGGCAAGTAGGAAGTGCGAGGTGGCGACGCCCCGACGGGACGGACAACACCGGGTGGAGGAGGTGACTGCTGCCTGCTGGCCAGGACACAAGTGTGGAGGCGCGAGCGTCTCGCTGTCGTCAGGGCGATAGCTGCTGGTGCCGTCATTGAGCATCGCGGGAAGAACATAGGGGAAGAAGGTGGACATGGAAAACGGGCGTTGGGGAAGGAGGGACACCAGCGGCGGGAACTGGTCGTGGTCGTGCCGCTCTTTTGGGCTGCGGGGCTGTGCTGCTCTGGAGCGTGCCGGCCGGGCCGGTTAGGTCTGCTTCTGGGTGGCGCTGCTACTGGCCGGAGTTCGGTCCTAGGATCTGGAGGCCTGTTTCTCTATTTCTTCCCCCCTTTGTTTTTTTTGGATTCTTTCTCAGTTTCTGTTCTAATGTTGTTTATTTGTGATTTTTTGTATGCAGTTTGTCACGCGGAGCTACTGGAAGGTGTGTATGTCCGTCTTAGATGCATAATGTATCAGATGCTAATGCCCTATGTCATGCTTACGGAATTTTGGCAGCATTATTTCTCATGTATTCACCGATATGCAATGAAGCATTAGTTTGACAGAAATTTCGTATTAAGATTCTAATATTCACGTGGTTAACATTGATGATTACCACTGCATCTCTAATAATGTCAAATCTATTAAAAGGCAAGAGTTAAGGCCTATAGGAATTTTTGTCATGTTTCGTTAAAATTCGAGAGTCTGATGAGAAGTGAGTATATATATCACTGCTTGGCCAGTCACATTTCCTCTTTCTTGATCTTCTTTCTAACATAAATAGAGTTGTTGCTCTAGAAGATTGTTTGGTAGTCTAGAAAGACTTTTCATCTCTTTGGAAGAAGATCAAGTGATATGTGTTGTACAGTTCTATCGAGTTAGATTAGGTCAGTTTAAAGGTTACATGAAGGAACATTATATTTCACCACAGATTCACGTGGGTAATTATCTGGTCTGAGTGTAATTGAACTGAAAAAATGGAGTGATCTTGACAGTAGCACACCAGCTTGTTATAGTGAGATGAGTATTTCATTGTAGCATGGAACTGCCAAAGCGCGGTTACTTGGTGATCTTTTTTGGTACAAATTCTTTTGTACTATCCGTTTTGCCCATTCTGCAAGAGATACATTGAAGCATGCCAATGCTGAGTACCCATGGAAACAAAACAAAAAACGCAAGCAAACACCTACCATACCGTGGCCATTGTGCTGATGGACAACAACAACCGACACTCTCGTTGTTTTGCAGTTACCTGTTGTTCTTAACAATCGCTAATACTGATCAAGCCATCCATAGATGCGGCACAACGACCACACTATGTGATAACGCTCAATAGGCGGCGCGGTGAAGCGCGCATGTCTGTCTACTCTTAAATAAAGGATCATGGATAATAATACAAAGAAAGATAAACATTTGTTTCAGGTATAGAGAAATCATGGCAAAGTGGTATTAGCTAGTCCTTAAGAGTGGGACAAAACTGTAGCGTTCCCACATTTAAATAATGTAAGGACACTTGTGTTATTGTGCTAGTCCCTGGATCAATTGCTAGCACCACAGTACAAAATGAAATATCATGCAAATGCATCAAATTCTATTACATTGCATGATCCAGTCTTTACAAAATAGTATTACAACTTGCATAGTCTTAGAAGACTAGTAGAAAACAAAGAAATACATCGGAAAACATAGAACAACATTGAGCCCATCTTCTTAATGTGCCACAGGAAAAACATATTGGCGATAGCCTCGAGATCCTAACGAAATCCTCACTCGTCTTCAGAATCATCTCCAATATGGAATATGCAGCCACAAGTGAGTCAATACAATTTAATGTATTGGCAAATAACACTATGGTGGATATAAATGGCCAGACTATATCTACATGCATATTTGGCTGAGTGGAGTTTTGGCTAAGTTTGCATAAAGCAAGTTTTGTCCTATCTCTTTTGTAAAAAAAAACTTTTCTTTTCAAAGGGATGGCATCATTGGATTGAAATCCAAGCACCACACTAATGTTCACTGGGTCAAAATTTTACTTATTGAAAATGGTGATGTGATTCTTCCGTCCATCCTTGTCCAGCTGCTCATAGTTGTCCATAACCGGGGACACGGCTAAGATCTTAGTTTGTTGACTCTGCAGAGTTTGTGCACTTTCACCTTCAGACTCAAATCAGCCCAAACATCCTATACACTCTGAGTGCATTAAGGAAAGGAGAAGATTGAGACGAGATCTTTCAGAAGCAAGAATTCAACCTAATGGGAAGACCCGTTCCACCTATAATTATGCTACATCTACTTGTCAAGCCCAGGCTGAACCCTCGCAACTTAATTAATCAAGGAAGAACCCATATGACTAAGGATGCACTGGAAGCAATCTAAAACTTGGGGAACATCATAATCACTTTGTTCCTGGGTGGCATTCCTTCAAGTGAACTCCCCTCGGGGAGACACTCAACTATCGACAGCCCCGCATTACCAATCCACCTAGGTGGTTCATTGAAGTTGTTACTTAGGATTTTTTCCACAACATCAAGTAAAAACATTTTGTAGCAAGGCTAAGCATCAACTAAGTAACCAGGCTTCAAAGTAACAAGGTATAAGGATGGCTACACACTACTAGGATATAGCATAGCATAATATAACATAGTAAAAATTTCCTATCATGCATACTACTCAAAATCAAACTAATGCATATAGAAAATAATGGGTAGTTGAATGATGTGTTACTTGCCTTGTTGAAGTTGGTGAAGAATTCATACTCACTTCACAAATGATCGTTGCTCTCCGTACAATCTATTCATTTAAAACACAATAACAAATAAACAAACATTCTAGCAATTCAAACATACAAGTGAACATACAAAGCAAAAAACATAACAAAATGGGTTTAACCAAGTTGGCTTGGACAAGGTCAAGATTTGTGTTTTGAAAGATTTATTCTCTAATGGTTCAATACATTGTTAAGTGGTTTCCAGGTGTTTACTTGGGTTGGACTAGGTTGAATTTGTAGTGATCAAATTTTATTATAAACATACTTGTCGAGGAAGTTCCAAGAGTTCACTAAGGATGTCTAGGTTGAGTTTGATGTGATCAAACTTTATTGGAAACATATTTGTCTAAGAAGTTCCTAGAGTTCACCAAGGTGATCTCACTATTTTAACTAAGGTAACACATAACCATGTGTAGCACTTAGTTCTTTTCATCAAAACATTTGACTGATCTAAGTTAGTCCTTCCATTTTGGTTTAGGGTAGGTCTAGGTTCAACTAACTTCATAACAATGGAGATAACAAGTTGAAGTCTTGGGATTTTCCATTTGGTTCAATGGTTGGACAAAAAAAACATTTCTAATCTTCAACTTGTATGGATTGCTCCAAGTCTTCACATGCTTGTCTTCTTGAAGATCATCTTCATGCTTCCATTGTAGTCTTGTTCCTTGGATGTATTCTTCTCTTGGTCTTGATAAATTCTTCATGGATTTCACTTCACTAGTTGGCTTGGGTATGGGATGGGCACAAATATCAGTAAGTCAAATAGAAAGAAAATTAGAAGAAAGATAGAAAGAGAGAGGGAGATGTTTTCTTCTGAATTTCTTCACACTTGTACTTCTTTGAGTTGCTTCTAGTTGTTGTGAAGTCCAATTCCCTTACTTCAAATTCTTCAATGATCTTCTTTGTAGCTCTTCATGTTGTCACCAAGTTGAAGATGGAGTTCCTTCTTGGGGTTCAGTCTTGTCTTCCATTTTGCTAACTTGATGGATTCTTGAAGCAAGAATAGGGGAATGGAGAAGTAGATAGAAAACTATGGTACTAGTGTTTGAGGTTCACTACTTGGTATTCTATATGGTTTACATACTAGGGACTAGGTCTTGGCTCAAAAGTAGCCACCACATCAAAGATAAATAAAATGGAAATAAATTCTAAGGCATGATAATATGGGTGGATAATTATGTTGGGTTTTTGGTCAAAAAACATGTTCATGGTCCAAGGGTGTCCAAAGTGGTTATAAAAAGATGTCTCTGGTTCAAGGATACTAAAAGGATCAATTTTTGTAAAAGGAACTATATTCTAATTTTATAGAATTAAATCTATGCCAAAAATACTAAAATATAACACTTAATTATAAATTTCAAATTAACTTGTTCACACTTTATTTTGGGACAGAGGATATGAAAGTACACATCCTAAGGTTTCCAAAAATATTTTATTTGCAATTTTTAGATATGTAGAATTTGAATGATGCCAAAATTCATCAAACAAGCATATTTAAATTTGAACCAAATTAAGTTCAAATTTGAATTTTAACAGTGCTAAAATATTCTACACATTCTGGTGATTTCAAAAAGTCCAAGTTTGCTAAATTTTGTCTTATGGATAAAAAAGTTATGATAGATCTAAGATGCATGGGATTTTCTGCAAAACTGCTATTTAATTCTATTCGGGATAAAACAGAAAACAGCTGGAACAGGCGGCCGCTTCTGATTGGTCAGGCTTGCTGACTGGGTGCTTGCGTGGCCTGCTGACTGGGCATATTTCAACTAATCGGGAGCGCGGGATCTAGATCGGACAGTTTCTTACCCCTTCGATCTAGTGATTCTAATCTAGGCCATACAAAAGTGATCCAACAGCCGAAGATGACGGGAGCTCACCTCGCCGGAAGAGCGGATGGAAATGGAGGCGACGGTGGCCGGGGTTCTCGGTTCTTCACCGAGATGTCGTTACAGGGCGTCTTCGGGCTCGGGGAGACCACAGAGGGGCTCGACGCTGGACGGTGGGGCGAATGGAGGTGACGGCGAGCACTCCCGCGTCGTGGTTCGCCCGCGCGATGTAGATGGAACTCGTTGGGGCTCCGGTGAGCTTCGGGATCGATGGCGTGGTTGTTTCACTGCAAGAAAAATTCGAAACCGTGTCTTAGGACATGCGCACGGACAATGGGAGGAAGAGGAGGGAAAAAGCAGGTTCGGGGACCTTCTCCCTCGGTCGGATTTGACGACGGACGGCGACGGGAAGGAACTCCTCCGGCGAGAGATCTGGGTGGCCACGGGGTGCTATTAGGGAAGGAGTGAGAGGGGGAAAACGGGGCTACTTAAGGGCAAGAGAGGGGAGATTAATTGGGGCTTTAATCGCCCTTAATCGCGCGGAATCAACGCGAGTAAAATCGGGTGTTCTTCAGTTTCCAGGATTGAAGACGAGGTGATGTCATCCTCACGTCATGCTCGCGTTACTGGTGACCCCTCTGTCAGTGGCCGAGAGAGAAAGCGAGGCCGCGGGCTGTGAGTTGGGCTTGGATTGTTGGGCTTGCGCTAGCGCTGGGCCTATGCCTGCTGCGTTGCGTGGCAGGTAACTGGCTGGGTTAACTCTTTCTTTTTGTTCTTTTCCTTTTTCTTTTCTGTTTTTATTTTTAAATCCATAACTTATGTTAAAAATTCCAAATGACCTCAAATAAATTTCTAAAATCTTGAAATATTAATAACTTTAAAACAATATAATATTTGTAAACATTTCAACATATTTTTATTATTGAATTTTGAAAATTGAAATAATTCCTTAATAGTGATTTGATGTTATTTCCAAAATAGAAAATAATAAAATTTAAAACTTAGTTAAATAAATTTTTAGTGACATTATATTAGTGGAATATTATTTTTGAAGATCATTACCACTTATTTTCATATTTATATTTTAAGATATAAGTGATTTATTTATAGCAACTTAATGCCATTTTTAAATAGAAGAACTAATAATTATTAAAGTGGCTTAATAAAATTTAGAATAAAAAACCACAAGTCATAATATTGTTTCCAATGCCCTCATTTATGTTATTTTCAAAGAAATGCGTTTTATTTTCACACCTTTATGTTTAAAACTTGGAATAACAACTAAAAGTTATTATTAAAATATTTTATTTTCATCAAATATTTTTGAGTCTTAGAACTTAATTAATGGTTATAAATCTTAGATTTTTTTTGCCATAAAATATTTTCAAAGTAATATTGGAGTTGCAAACATTTTAGGTAAGGAGGTTTGCTAATAAGAAATATTCCCTTTATATAAAGAAACTTATTTTTGAATAAGGTTTTAGGGTTTAAGGAATAGAGGCATAACTGGATTTCCAATTCCAAAATCATTGACATATGTGTTGTTTTATTTTGTTTCTTGCATATTGTTTGGTTTTTTGTGGCTTGATAACATGAAAACAAAAAGTTTTAAAATGTTGTGATTTTTGCACTTTCCAAAAATCAGGGATGTTACAAAAACATAAATGCCCGGACACCTTCAAAGTTCATGAGGAAGACTAGAGCAAATAATTTAAGAAAAAACATAAATCAATTATTGATGATTATGGGACAAATGCACGTAGAACTCAGAATGGCAAAAATGCTCTCTCAACTGTGCATAAAGTTATAAGATGGAGACTCAACATAAAAGTAAAAGAAAGACCCTTCGCGGAGGGAAGCAGGGATCACTCATGTGTTAGAGATTTTTATTTTATTAAACAAAGGTATTAAAAGTTTGACACTACCCCCATCCATCTTTCACAAACCATGGCTAACCGAATCCTCGGGTGTTCCAATAATCATACCGTGGAGGAGTGTCTATATTTTAGGAGAGGTGTATGTTAATGTCAACGGATGGTAAACAGAAAATACATTACGTCACAAGCCAAATGGATTCACAAGAGCGGCTCCCATATGAAGGACGCATTTGGGTAGAAGGTCATCACTCTTTCTCTTTTTTTTACACAATTATGCTTTGACTGATAAATCAGGGAAAAAAATGGTGAAGAGAATTTGTTTGTATTAATTTGGGGCTGGGCACCCCACTGCCAGCTCTTCTATCATTTGGATAAGAGGATGAAGCCACTAGTCCAGAGTGTGAAATCCAATCAACAAGTGAGATAAAGATTCTCCATTGATCCTCATGAGCAAAAAAAAAAAGAACACAAAACAAGAGTAATTTTGAAAGTTTTAAAGGTAGAACATGAGCAATTTACTTGGAGTGGCAGTGAAATACCACATGTAGGTAGGTATGGTGGACACAATGAGAAAACTTTGGTTTTAGGGAGTTTGGATGCACGATTAGAGCTCATACTCAGTACATGTGGAGGCTAGCAAAAGACTGGGAGCGACAAATCAAGAGAGAATAAGAGCCATAATCATTTATAGCGACATAACATCATTAATTAAAGCATAAGAGGTATGACAAGTTCAAAAACTAAGTGGTAACGGAGGCTATTCGTGACAGGTTCATAGTCATAAAATGGTATGAGCATGCGCCAAGTAAACCAAATAAAACATTCGAAAGAGAATACCATAAATTTATGCTTTACTATGACAAGAACAACTCATAAATCTTTCAATGGCATATTAAACACTCTCAGCTATTTGAGGATATTCATGCTACTCAATAACCACAAGGCTTTAAAACTAAAATAACATTTAGCATGGCATGAAAAAGTTCTAGCCACAGTCTATACAAGCTTCTACTTGCACTGTTATAAATTCTACTTCAAGCAGCAGTTTCTTTTCCCAACAAGCACCATACAAGATATGTTTTAACGAAAATAATCTTTATGATAAAGCAAGAACATGAGAGTACTCATATAACACTACTAAACTAACAACTTTGATAAGAGATGCATGCAAAACAGGAGCTAAACAAATGCAGCCAGACAAAGATTAAGAATACAAGGTATTCCCATGAAAAAGCGGAGCGTGTCACTCCCCAGTAAAAGAATTCTGGGGTCCAACCAAGCTTATTGCAAAAATAAAAACAAACTGAAAGCAAAAATAAAATATGCTCCAAGTAAAGCACATAAGATGTGACCGAATAAAAATATAGTTTCACTAGAAGTGACCTGATAATTTGTCGATGAAGAAGGGGATGCCTTGGGCATCCCCAAGATTAGACGCTTCAGACTTCTTGGAATTTGATGGGATGTACCACCGGGGCATCCCCAAGCTTAGTCTCTTCACTATTCTTGATCACGTCATATCATCCTCTTCACTTGACCCTTGAAAACTTCCTTCACACCAAATTTTTCACAATCTTCATTAGCAACGTTAGTGCAATCAAAATAATAAATTCACATGGTTCAGTTTAAAAATAAGCCGAACACTCAAAAAATATTATATACTTTCACAACTTCTTTTAAAACTCTTTTTCTCAAAAGAACACCAAAAGAAAGAGGTTAAGACGCAAATGCAATTATTGGCAGAAATCTGTCAAAATAGGACAACAGGTAAAGATGATTTTTTTTGAAAATATTATGTTGCTCAAATTAAAAAGTGTACAACTAAGAAAAGTTGCTTATATAGCCCAGTATTACGCACAAAAAAGCTCAGGTCATTTTGAATTTTGTGTAATTTTATACGAATTTAACAGTAGACCACAGAAATCTGTTTCCGACGCAGAAATCCGAAATATAGTCTCAACTTTCCACTAGAGGCTTTACTTGGCTCAACAAAAACACAAAATAAAAGATACAACGGGTTTGCTAAGGAAATATACAACACCCAGGTGCAAATCACACAAAAGAAAACAAAGGAAAACTGGTGAAAACAGAGAAATAAAACGAGTTGTCTCCCGGTAGCGCTTTTCTTCAACGCCTTTCAGCTAGGCATAGAAAGCAACTCAAGTATTTTCAAGTGAAGAAGCATCAAAATTAATCTTAGAAATATCCTAAACAATGAACGGTATTTCATCTATAGAAGTTTTATATGTCCCTTTATCAGCACTTTTAGGCACACTTTCATTAAATGGGTTTGCAGGAAACAATTCAAAATTCTTTTTCTAGTTTCATGCATTCTTACCAATTTAAAGTAAAACTATTTTTTTGTGTGTTTTCGATAGAGAAGTAAAACAAACAAAAATAAACAAGACAATAAACAAAATAAAGAGGTTGAGAGTGAGAGACTCCCCTTGCTAGAAGACTTCTTCCTCCCCGGTAATGGAGCCAGAAATTCCTTGATGCCTGCGATTGTGTGTTGGAAACCCCAATCGGAGGGTTTGATGAGAAAGCGGTAAGGATTTCCCTCAGTTAAGAACCAAGGTTATCAATCCAGTAGGAGGAAGAGGACCTTGAGAAGGTTGATGCCACTGACGATGGTGATGGCGCCTCACCAGTGTGAACAACAACGTGGAACCTGCACACAACACAACCAAAATACTTTGTCTCAATGGTATAGTGAGGTTGTCAATCTCACCGGTCTTGCTGAAAACAAAGATTAGACGTATAGCATGGAAAATGGTGTATGCTTGCAGTAAGTAAAGAAAGCAGGAAATTGTAGTGGTTTGTTTATTATTATAAGAAAATGGACTGGGTTCATAGGTTCACTAGTGATGTCTCTCCATAAAAGATAGCATGTGGGTGAACCAATTACAGCTGGGGAATTTACAAATAAAGGTTGTACCGTAGTGCACATTCATGACATGAAGACTACTATGATATTTAGTGCGGGCATTACAACAATATACATAGACCGCAATCCAACTACATCTATGACTAATAATCCACCCTCAGGTTATCATCCGAACGTCCTTAGGTATTAAGTTGCAAGCAACAGATAATTGCATTAAACAATGTTTGTAAAGTAAGCAATGATTGTACACGCGGTCACTCACACCGCTGTTTTCTCCCTAGTGGCAAACACATCCTCCCCGTCACGTTTCTGTCACTCGAGCACAGGCGAAAAGGAGGCATGAACCCACTATCTAGCATGAATACTCCCTCTTGGAGTCACTAGCAACTACTTGGCCAGAGCAACCACTAGCAACGGAAAGTATGCAAGATAAAAAATAACATATGCAATAAAGACTATAATTAACTTGGCATAAGTTCAATATTCATCGGATCCCAGCAAACACAACATATAGAATTACATAAGATCAATCTCGATCATGATAGACAGCTCACGAGATCTAAACATGGCGGCATATGAGAAGACAACCATCTATCTACTGCTATGGACCCGTAGTCCAAGGATGAACTACTCACATCACTCCGGAGGCAGGCATGGTGATGGAGAAGACTCCGGTGATGATTTCCTCTCCGACAAGGTGCCGGGAGACAACTTCAGAACCCCCTGATCTACGGTTGACGATGACGGTGGCTGCGGAATTTTTGGGGATATTTGATCAGGTGCCTAGGGTTTTCCATCGGAGGGGAATATATAGGCGAAAGGGCAAAGGCGGTGGAGCCTTGGGGGCCCCACACCACCAGCTGGCGCAGCCAGGGGGAGGGTGCGCCACCCCATGGTATGGCCCCCTAGTTCCCGTCTTCGACTCCTCTTCGGTCTTCTTGATGCTTCCGGGGAAAATATGCACTTCGGGCTTTGTGGGGTCTAATTCCAAGAATTCTTCCAGAACAACTTTTATGAAATGAAAAACAACAGAAAACAGGGAATTGACACTTGGCATCTTGTTAATAGGTTAGTCCCAGAAAACATGTAAAAAATCTATAAAGAAGGGAGAAAACATGTAGAAATTGGCATAATATTATCATGGAGCATCAGAAATTATAGATACGTTGGAGACGTATCACCAATCCATGTCGGATTTAGCCATTAGACATGTGGCAATATGTGTAGTTTATTTCGAGAAGTCCATTACATACTACTTTTTTCCATAAATCCAACAAAGTCTACTTTAAGAGAAATGGTGTGAAGGACAAGCACGTGATGACGCCCAATACACATGTAAAATTGCATCCACAAAGTTGCAAGACAGAAAGGAGATTGTAGCCAAGGGACTCAACAAGGAGGACTTTCTCGATGGATGCATCCGGAGAAATGACCACCTTGCGATGTCCCAATACCTTAAGTTTTGAACCATCACCAATAGTTACTTGTGCGAATTTGATGAGTTGATTCTTAAAGTCTTCTAACACTTCCTTGCTTCCGGTCATATGTGCGGAACAACCGCTATCAATCATCCATGATTTTCCCCCGGAAGGACATACCTACAATGAATCAATTTCTTATCTTAGGTACCAAATTTTTGGATGGGTCCTTTCTTGTAAGTTCTTTGGAACCCAAATAGCATACTTGTAATCATCCCCATATGAAGTGCTAACATATTTTGCATATAGATGAACATCACTAGATTTAAGAAGCACATAAGACGGGTTGCATTTTCCCGCAAAGTTGTTGTGAGTAGTAGTATCCCTAGACAATACTTTTGACAATAATATCAAACTCCACTTAATCATTAGCAAACTCCTCCTTCACAAAAAACAATAACATTAGTGGATGGAGTTGACTTCTTGTTGTAGGCCTTCTTGGATGATAAGCCAAACCCAAGGCCCGTCTTCCCAATAACTCTCTTTTGACTACTCAAAATATCGTTGAGGTTATTTTGACCTTGGATGCAAGTGCCAATGCCTTTGTTTTAGTTGGGCCTTCAACCTATTATTCTCCTCAATAATAGTTGCCTTGACACATAAAGGGTTAGTGGCACAAGTATTTATATCTTTTGACCCTTTCAAAGTCTTGAGCTCATTTGAGAGTGTTCTACGACCAATTTTAAGCTTATCAAAACCCTTAATGAGCTCATTGTAACCTTTGTTAATTTCATCATTTAAGGCCTTGAATTAAATTACCTTAGCAAAAGCATGTTCACGATCAAACTTTACTTTAGCTATTTCAATTGTAAAGGTATCTTCAATGCTTTCTCTAAGACAATGTTATTCATCTAGGGCTTCCTCAAGCTCCTCAATTTTACTAGCATCATCACGAGCAAAGATTAAAGTAATATGATTCTCTCTTCATATTCATCAATGAGGCCAGGTGCCTCACTTAATTGATCCACGAGAGAGTTAAAGATAGTTTTAGTTTCTCCTTCTAGTTTCTTCACAAAGTTTGTTAGAGGATCTTGAACATTGTCCACTTCCTCAACACAATTCAAAAGAGATGGAAGGATTTGCAAGTTTGAGTGTATGAGTCACCTTTGGGGATATACCCTTGGCCATGAAGCACTTGTGACTCTAGGGGCCCTTCTTGTCATTTGGGTTGGAGAAGAGAGAGCTTAAGCTTGAGACAATGCCGCCTTTTGCCACGAACGCTAGACCCACTTGTTCACCATCACCATCACTCTCTTCACCACCAGAGGTGTATTCAACTTCCTTTGCAACCAATGCCCTTGGAGGGCCTCTCTTGATGAAGTTCTTATACTTGGGAATGAAGATGAATTTCTTTATAAGTCTTCGACCATTTTCAATTCTACTCTTGAAAGGGCACTCCATAAAAAAGTGCTCACTATCCCTACAATTGAAGCAAGTCCTTGCCTTTTTCATGCTTGAGACTTCCTTTCCCTTGTTATTTGTGGCATTATATCTATAGTCTCCTTTCTTCCACCACTTGTGGTGAGCAAGAGCCAAGCATTCTTCATGTGATGTCCTCATCTCCCTCTCAGAGACAACATGTGAGGAAACACCATCATAACTTGAATCATCTTGTTCATAGGGTGTGGCCTTCAAGGCGAGAGAAGTTATCTTCATTCCATTCACACGAGCCATGACATCATAAGAGGACTTTTTCATGACGTTTAGGGTGATGAATATACCCAAAACATCATTGGGGCATAGGTCCAAGAAATCAGACCTTGATTGCACATTCAGCATTGTGTTCTCATTGTGTGTAATCAAAGTGAGTAGGAATTTATCCTTGACCCAATCATCATCACAATCCTTGAATCCACAATCTCCTATGTCAACCACAAGAGCCTTGAGTCTTCTAAACATGTTTTCCACGCTCTCTCCATCCTTCATATATAAGTTCTCAACTTGTCTTTGGATGATTGACTTCTTGGATCATTGTATGTTGATATTGCCATCATACATGTCAATTATGAAATCCCATGCTTTCTTGGCACTTGTGAAGGACTGGATGTGCTCGACACCTTCATTTTCCATTTCCTTCCGCAACATTTGTATGCCATGGGCATTGAGTTGCTCATCTATGATATACTTGAGCTTAAGTTCTTGGGGTCTTTAGGCTCATATCCTTTTTCAACAATCCTCCATATTTGCATTGAAGATATACACATGTAAGACTTCGTAGAAGATTTCCAGTTAGTAAAACAATTCCTATCTACCATAGGAGGTGCACCAATATTTTTAACATGTGGATGTTGAACATTAGGAGCATTGTTGTAAGTAAAGCCAACGACATTTTCATTGCTGTATCTTTAAGATTAGATGTCTCGTACCCTTCCTTAGAAGGTATAGGAGTTCCATTTTCATATACATCAACATGCTCAGTGGGAGTGACTAGATGTAGATGTCATTTCTTTTATTAAACCCTCCATCCCATTCTCCAAGCTATCACGTATAACTTGAATTAGCTTTTGGATAGCATCCATGGTGACGGGTTCACCCGCCATCCTTCCCTTTAGGAGGTAAATCCTTAATAAAGAGACGAGGCTCTGATACCAATCAAATGATCGAGAGGTTAACTAGAGGGGGAGGGTGAATAGGCTAACTAGAAATTTTACTTGTTTTTCATTTAACAAGATAGTGCTCAAATATAGATTGTCTAGATTATGCAACTAGGTGAACAATCCTATATGGTGAGAAAATACTGATACATCCATTTTGCATCACTATTTTATATCGTAATTTACTGTTATTCATCGATATATTTCATAATGCATTAATTATGATATTTTACCTATTTTGCATGTTTTACAATTGTTGGAGAATAATTCACGGGACAAAAAATCAGCTGGAAAAAGCACCGTCGAGATACCATATCTCTGAAGACCAGAATAAGGGGGGGGGGGAGCATAGGCAAGTTCTTATTTCACCAGAAGATGGATCCATCCAGGGGGAGCCAGATGGGTGGGGGGGGGGGGACACAGGGCCCACACCATGTGGTGGCGCGCCCCCCTTGGCCGCGCCGCCAGGTGTTGTGGCCACCCTGGCCCACCTCTAGAAGAGCCCTTTCGCGTAATTCATACCTAGGGAACCCTAAGACCAGGATAACCGAGAAATATTCCGCCGCCTCCTCGGGGAGGAAAACAACATAGAGAGAAAAGCTCTCCGGCAGGGAGAAATCTGCCGGGGTTCCTCTCGGTGAGAGGAAATCGTCGCCATCGTCACCGTCATCGCTCCATGCATCATAAATATCATCATCGTCATCATCATCACCAGCAGCACCATCATCCTCACCATCCACCTTCGTACCACTGTAACAATCAGGGTTCTGTATTGTTGTACTTCACTAGATCTCTCTCCCAGTGTGGATAACTTGTTAGTAGTTGATGCTTACGAGATTTACCGGTGTTTGCACTTTATGACCAGATTGTTATTCATCATTATATCACCTCTGATCATGATACATATGATGTCTTGTGATTATTTCGTTTAGTTTTTTAGGACATGGGAGAAGTCAAGATGTTAGTAATGGAATTGAGTTGAAGTAATATCTAATGGTTTGATATTTAAGTTGTGGTGCTATTTTTCTAGTGGTGTCATGTGAACGTAGACTACATGACACTTAACTTTTATGGTTCTAGAGGGATGCATTGTGTATTTGGCTACTAATTGTGGGGTTGCTAGAGTGACAGAAACCTAAACCCCCGTTAGGAAACCGATGCACGAGGGAGTGTAGGATCCCAGAGTTTAAGGATGTGGTTAGATTTATCTTAATTACTTTTTTGTAGTTGCGGATGCTTGTAAGGGGTGTAATCACAAGTATGTATTAGTCCTAGTAGGGGGTGCATTAGCATAGTTTCACCCCACACAACACTTATCAAAACAATAAATATTAATCAACTGTATGAAACAAAAGCGCTTGACGAAATTCCCATGTGTCCTCAACGTTTAGTCATCATAAGTAACCCAACCGGCTTGTCCTTTGCTCTATAAAGGATTGGGCCTCTTGCTGCAATTATTACTACTATCTTTTATTTACTCGCACTTTATTTGTATGTTATATCAAAAACCCCCAAAAACCTGTCTGCTAGTGTTCACAGTGAATCCTCTATCCAACCTGCTTGTCAACACTTTCTGCTCCTTGTTTGGTGCGACTTATTTATCAAAAGTACTACGATACACCCCCGATACTTGTGGGCCATCAAGACTATTTTCTAGCGCCGTTGCCGGGGAGTGGCACTATTGGTAAGTGGAATTGGTAAGAGAAACTTTTACCGTGAGTGCTTTTTATTTCTGTCTGCTGCTTTATTTTATTATCGAGAGATCTCCATTTAGTTCCCTGGGAGTACTGCTTTCTACTGCTAGGGTAGTAGATGACCCGCTATCTACTCAATTGGATCCTTCTCAAATACCTATGAAAATTGTTGAACGTGTTATGTATAACTGCTATTTTGGAGATTGAACTTTCCATCCTGGTGATCATTACTCTTTATACATGAATTATGCGAGTTGTTCATGCGTAAATATTTCAATGGACCAAGTTAAGAGGAAATCATTCTCTTTATCACTGAAGGGCAAAGCTACAGAATGGTTTAAAATGATGAAGAATGGCTGATCTATTGGATGAGAGGAAATTGTACCTCTCTTTTATTCTAAATTTCTCCCCCACTGAGATTCATAAGGATCAGAATCAAATATATTCTTTCTAGCCTCATGAAGGAGAGAGAGTATTGCCCAAGCTTGGGGGATACTGAAGTTACTAATGCTCAAATGTCCCATTCATGAGCTCCCAAGTAATATTGTTTAATAATTTCTATGCAAGGCTTTCTCTTCATGATAATGATTTATTGGATGCTTCTTGTTATGGATCATTTACACGTATGAAAGTAGAAACTAAATGGGATCTTCTTGACCGTATTCAGGAAAATACTGAAGGATGGGAGAATGACAAAGGAAGAAAGTCATGTATAAATTACAATTATGAATGCATTAAATATTTTATGGGAACCGATGATTTTCATAATGTTAGTGCTGCTTATGGTCTTGACTCAAATTCTTGAAAATTGTCTTAAAGCTTTTGCCTCCTATCTTGATATTACCAAAAAGGAAGGGAACAAGTATCATGCACCTTATAAAGATATTGTTAATTGTGTTCCTGCTAGAAATTAGTTCATACTGTTAATCCTTCTATGCCTAAACCTTATATTGGAAAATGCCTTTCCCTGCTAAGGCAAAGGAAATTTATTATAGCTAGTGTGTTTACCAAAAGTACAAAGAAATCTATAGAACTTGATGAACAAATAACTGCTAAACCTACAATAGCAATAGTTAAAGACCTTGTTTCTGAAGTGTATAAGATGGACACATTATTTTGTGAAGATGCTTCTAATATTGTTTCACATCCTAGTGGATCGAGGAAAACTAGTGTTCCTGTGCTTTTTGTTAGGATAGAGATCACTGCTATTATGGTTTATGTGATATTGGTGCAAGTTCAAGTGTTATTCCTTATGAGATTTATAGACAAATCATGCATGAAATTGGTTCTTGTGAACTTGAAGAAGTTGATGTGGTTATTCAGCTTGCTAATAGAGAAACTATCTCTCCAATTGGTATTGTTAGAGATGTAGAAATTTTATGTAGTAAAACTAAATATCTTGCTGAATTTCTAGTACTTGGTGCAGCTTCTAGTAAAACTTGTCCTATCATTTTTGGCAGACCTTTCTTGAACACTTGTGGTGCTGTTATAGATTGTAAGAAGGATTAAATATTAACCAAATTTTACGGAAAATCTTATGAGTTTAATTTTTCTAAATTTGTTAGGGTACCTTATGTAACTGCATTGCCTAATGAAGATTTTGAGTTGAACATCTTGCCTCTATTGCTCTTTTCTCCTAACAATGCTTTGTAGCAATACATGGAGGACCACGAAAGTGAGGTCTTTATGGAACAAAGAAATGAGATTTACGATATTCTTCTTCGTCAACCAGCAATACCGAAACACAATTTACTTGTGGAAGACTTGGGTACCACATTACCACCCAAGGGGGATCCCCTTTTTTGTTTAAAACATTTACCTCATGACCTTTAATATGCTTATATTGATGATAAGAAAACATACTCTATTATTATTAGTTCTAAACTTTCAGGTAAATAATAGGAATGTTATTGGAATATTGAACACAGGAGCTATTGGATATACTCTTGATGATTTGAAAGGGATTTCCCCTGCTATATGTCAGCATGCTATTAATATGGAATCAGATGCTAAGCCAGTTGTTGAACATCAACGCTGTTTTATTCCTAAGATGAAGGAAGTGGTAATAAATGAGGTATTGAAACTCATGCTGGTATTATTTATCCTATTGATGATATTAGATGGGTAAGTCTCATGCATTGTGTCCCGAGGAAAGGAGGAATTACTGTTGTGCCAAATGAAAATGATGAGCTTATTCCTCAAAGAGTAGTAGTTGGTTATAGAATGTGCATTGATTTTAGAAAAGTTAACAAAGTTACTAAGAAGATCAATATCCTTTACCTTTTATTGATCAAAATGTTAGAAAGGTTATCTAAGAAAACTCATTTTTTTTTTTTTACTTTTGATGGTTATTCTGGGGTTTTTAAATTGCTGTTAGGAAAAAATATCAAGAGAAAACAATTTTTACTTGTCCTTATAGAACTTATGCTTATAGACGTATGCCTTTTGGTTTTTTAATGCCCCTTCTACGTTTCGAAGATGCATGTCTACTATTTTTCATGGTTTCTGTGAGGAACTTGTGGAAGTATTCATGGACGATTTCTCCGTCTATGGGGACTTCTTTTGATAACTGTTTGTACAATCTTGATAAAGTTTTGTAGAGATGTGAGGAAACTAATCTTGTTCTTAATTGAGACAAATGCCACTTAATGGTAAATGAAGAAATTGTTCTTGGACATAATTTTTTTGAAAGAGGTATTGAGGTTGACAGAGCTAAAGTTGAAGCAATTGAGAAAATGCCCTGTCCTAGGGATGTTAAAGGTATTCGTAGTGTTTTTGGTCATGCTGGTTTATATAGGAGGTTTATTGAAGATTTCTTTAAAAAATATGAAACCTCTTACTAATCTCCTCGAAAAATATGTACCTTTTATTTTCGATGATGATTGTAAAGAAGCATTTGAAACTATAAAAAATGCTTTAATTACTGCTCCTATTGTTCAACCACCTGATTGGAATTTACCCTTTAAAATTATGTGTGATGCTAGTGATTGTTTTGTAGGTGTTGTTCTTGGACAGCGAATAGATAAGAAATTGAATGTTATTCATTATGCTAGTAAGACTCTTGATGCGTCTCAAAAGAATTATGCTACCAATGAAAATGAGTTCCTAGCTGTAGCTTTTGCTTGTGATAAGTTTAGACCTTATATTGTTGATTCGAAAGTTACTATTCATACTGATCATGCTGCTATTAAATACCTTATGGAAAAGAAAGATGCTAAGCCTACGCTTATTAGATGGGTGCTGCTTTTACAAGAGTTTGATTTGCATATTGTAGATAGGAAGGGTGCTGAAATCCTGTTGCTGGTAATTTGTCTACATTGGAAAACATTGCTTACCCTATTCCTGTCAATGATAGTTTTTCAAATGAACAACTCGCTGCAATAAAGTAACCTCGCGAGATAGTCCTTGGTATGTCGATTATGCTAACTTTATTGTTTCCAATTATTTTCGTCCAACCTTTAACTCAGCAAAGAAGGAAATTCTTTTTATGACTTGAGGCATTATTTTTGGGATGACCCACACTTATATAAAGGAGTAGATGGTATTATGCGATGATGTGTTCCAATGAACATCAAGAGAAATTGAGAAAGTGCCATGGTAGTGCTTATGGAGGATATCACACTGGAGATGAACCGCACGGAAGGTTCTACAATCAGGTTTCTATTGGCCTACTCTCATTAAAGATGCACGAAAGTTTATTTTATCTTGTGATGAATGTAAAAGAGTTGGTAATATTTCTAGACGTAATGAAAAGCCTATTAATTATTCTCTTGTTATTGAACCTTTTTTTGATTGTTGGGGATTTGGACTTTACATGTCTGTTTCCTCCTTCAAATGGTTATATTCATATACTTGTTTCTGTTGATTATGTTACTAAATGGGTAGAAGCTATACCTGCAAAGAGTGATGATAGAAACCTCTTTAAAAATGCTTAAAGATGTTACTTTCCCTAGGTTTGGTGTGCCTAGATATCTTATAACTCATGGAGGTTCTCACTTTATTCATGGTGGTTTTAGAAAAACCATTCCTAAATATGATGTGAATCATAGAATTGCCTCAGTTTATCATCCTTAACAAGTGGGCAAGTAGAATTATCAAATAGAGAAATTAAATCTATCTTGCAAAAGACTGTTAATAAATCTTGGAAAATTGGGCTGATAAGTTAATGATGCTTTATGGGCTTATAGAAACTGCTTATAAAAATCCTATGGGTGTCTCCTTATAAAATGGTTTATGGAAAATCTTGTCACTTACCTTTAGAAGTAGAACACAAAGCTTATTGGGCAGTGAGTGAGAAACTAAATAGAGATTTTAAACTTGCCGGTAAGAAAAGGATGTTTGACTTGAGTTCTTTAGATGAACGGAGAAGTAAATCGTATGAAATGCTAGACTCTATAAAGAGAATGTTAAAAATGGCATGATAGGAGAGTTCTTAAAGAGAGTTTGATGTTGGTGAGGAAGTTCTATTGTATAGGTCTAGTCTCCGATTTTTTGCGGGAAAATTACTCGAGATGGGAAGGACCTTTGTTATTGAAGAAGTGTATCGTTTGGGTGCAATCAGAATTGCTTCACTTAAAGATAACACTGTGGTGAATGGGCAAAAACTCAAACATTATATTTCCGGAGATTCTTATGATGAATATGTTGATACTATTCAAGTGGTAACTCCGGAGGACTTTATTAAAAAGAAGATTCCAGATACTGCAGAGTCTGTTTTCGAATAGGTAACAATTTTGGTAAGAAAAAGTTCACGTTTATCTTCCAATTTATATTTTTGCCGTTTTTAGAAAATATGAAAAATAATGAGCCGAAAAAGGGTAGGAGACGGTGCCCGAGGGTACCACACTACCTGGTGGCGCGGGCCCACCCCTGGCCGCGCCACCACATGGTGTGGGCGCCTCAGAGCCCGTCTCCCCGTTTTCGCACCGTACCTTCCTTTCGTTACGTAATTTCCACTATATAACCCCCCAGATCCACCGAGGTCCGTATATCGTTTTTCGTCATGTTTTTTGTTTTTGTTTTGATCTGTTTTTGTCAGGATCTATTTTCAGTTTTAGAAGCACCATGGTCTCCGACAACAACGACAAGGGGAAGGAGCCTACGAAAGATGATCTCCAAGACACTAAGCTGGAGGAGGAGATCGAGAGTGGACATGTCGAAGAGTCGTGTCGACAAATCCCTCGGATGATCCGGTAGGGTTTCGTAGAGGAACGATGTACGCGCTGGTGATCGACGGCTAACAAGAGGCAAGATTTGCACAGGTTCGGGGCCTCGTAGAGGTAAAACCCTTACTCCTGCTTGTCTGATCTGTATTATGGCGAGATAGTCGAGCTGTTTACAATTGTGATGCCATGATGAGGCGTACGGGGTATCCCGTGTATTTCCTAGTCTAGTTGTGGCTTGTATCTTCCTTTCTCTAGATTGGATCCCAGATTGGATGTCCTTTTTCTCTCCTCCCTCCTGGCTTTATATATGCAGCCAGGAGGGGGTTACATGAGTCCTAGTAGACTACGTATAGGAGTTCTTGTCTTGACCCGCAAGTCTTGCGGGTGGGCTTCTGTTGGGCCTTCTAGAACCGTGGGATATCACCTGTCTTTGGGCCTAGGTCTTGGGCCTTGGACCGGGTAGGCTCACCTGATAGGTCCAGGAGTCATCCCCACGTCAGTAGCCCCGAGTGTTTATTCGACTGAGAATAGTCGGGTAAGCACTCAAGTTCGTTCTTGATTTCTTCCATTTGTCATTCAATCGCCTGTTTTTTTAGGGGTGTATACCCTGTGCGCGAAGCGCTCATGTACTCGAGCATCGATTGATAAATGTGCCATGTGTTGGCTGTTTTCGCAGAAGGATGTGGCTCAGTCGCTTGACTCTCCCGAAAGATCAGGGCCAATTAATTGCATCTAGGGCAAAAACGGTTCTGGCCTACACCAATTCGAGACCTCCGACACGAATCCGACGAGGTGATCGTTGTGACTGGGCCGTTGAGGTCTTACCGAGTCGAACTTAACCTAAAGGGGTACCCGGCGCGTCCGCTAGGATTTTTCTTCGTGTTGTTGACACGGGAAATTTACCGGAGGACGCAGCTTGAGTGCGATTCCAGGCCCAAAGAGAGATCCTTGGGTTACCTTCGTACTCGAAAGAATACGGAATCCGGATGTGCCTAGTCGGCCGAACGATCCAGGATAAGGATGTGTAATACGTCGTGTGGTAGAGTTGCAGGAGCCGCACACTCGCAATTTTACCTTAATCATGTTCTTACGATTCTTCGGGTGAAGAGATCTTCCTTCTTGATCTTGTGCGGAAGAGATTTCGCGTTATGAAGTTTAGGGCATCTCCAGCCGTTGCGCCCCCCCACGGCCCAAAACACCGCCGTTTTGGGGCCGCCGCGGCGCTAAACGGCGCTATTCTGGAACCTGGGGGGGCAAGCTTCCCAGTCGCTCCCCGAGCCCATGATTCGGCCCAAAACACAATTCGAATAGACGATTTTTATTGAAATAGACGAAGTGCGTACATATTCGGCGCGAATTTAAAACTAGAACTGAAAATTTAAACAAGAATTTAAACTAGAACTACTTAAGTCCGAGGCTGGCGGCGATAGCCTGGCTGTAGTCGCCGTCGTCGTCGCCGGGGCCGTCGCCGGGGCGCTTGCTCGTCCCCTGTCCGGCGTCGCCGCCGCCGCCCCACCTGCTCGCCGCGAGGGCTTGCTGGATCTCGTCGTCCTCGTCGGTGTCGGGGTCGAGGACGATGTAGGGGGCCTCCTTCTGCGGCGGCGGGGGAGGGACGCGGAGGCGGGCCGCGTTGGCGGCGGCCTCACGGCGCGCCGCCTTGCGCTGCTCGGCTTCCGCCAGCAGGCGGCGCTGGAGCTCGAGCTCTGCCGCGGTGGTCTCCCGCAGAATCCACGTCGCGGACTCCTCGTCGTCGAGTGGCTGCAGCGTGTCCAAGGACAGCTGCTCCGCGACCCTCTGGTCGGGCCACTCGTCGTCGTTGTCGCCGCTGTCCTCCGTCTTCGGGCGAACCACGCGTTCGAAGCGTGGCTCGCCGATGCGGAGCGCGCCGCCGCTGCGCCTGCGGGCAGGCGCGCCGGCGTTCAAAAAGGGGGGGGGGAGGTGGAGACGGACTGCCCGGCGGAGGAGCTTGACGTCGCGGACGACGAGGAGGCGCCGGTCCGCCGCGCCACCCACGGCTGGGCCTGCCGCGGTGGCATCTCCAGGCGCGGCTGGTCGCCGGCGTGGATGTGGTCGAGGACCGCCTCCATGGTCCTGTTGGGGGCGCTCCACCAGCGGGCGCCCGTTGGCGTTGAAGCGCCCGTCGACCGCCCCATTGTCGTTGTGGGAGGTGAGCTCCCGGTCGCGGCGGCTCGTGATCTGCCCCCACCAGAACTCGTCCACGCCCGTCTCCGGGAAGTTCTTGCTCCATGGCGTCGCGCATCTCGCGGATGGCGCGCCGGAATTCTTGGTCTGTGTTGGGGAGGGGTGGCACGGGCACCCCGCCGGCGCTGAGCGCCCAGCGGCTTGCCCCCGCGGCGGAGCTAGGGAGGCGCACGTCCGGCGGGTAAGGATAGCCCGCGCGGTAGAGCGCCATCGCCTCGCTCCGGCGTAGGTTGTGGCGTGGGAACCCGTTCGCCGCAGCCCCGTCCTTGTACCCGGCTATTTGCGTGGAGAGAAGAAGGAAGGAGAGCGTCGAGAGGAAGAAGAGAAGAGAGCGCCGGTGGAAGAATGGCGGGCGCGGCGCGCGGCGGGGGGATTTTATAGCGCGGCGAGCGGCCGGGGCATTTACTGCGCGCGCGTCATCTCGCTGCCGCCCGCCACGCCATTACGCCGGCAGCCTTTGGGCGGGGCGCATGCACTGGGCGGCCGCCACGCCATAAACGGCGGCAGCCCAAAAGACGATCACGGGGGCGGTTCTGTTCGCGCGCTTTCTCGTCGCGTCGCTGACAGAGTTGGCCCACGCGCGCGGCCGCGCAGTTATGCCCCCCCAGGCCGAACCCAGCGGGCTGGGTTTGGCCTGGGTGCCGCGGCGCGAAATAGCGCCGAAACGGCGCTATTTGGGCCTCTGGGGGGGCCGAGTGGTGAAGAAGCGGCGCTATTCGCCGCGAAAAAAGCCCCCTGGGGGGCTCTGGGGGGGACGGCTGGAGATGCCCTTACGCGAGAGAAATTTTGTCTCGACGTGCCCATACGGAAGAGATTTCATGTCAGGGTGACTATGCGAAAGAAATTTCGCGTCTTGATGTGCCCATACGAAAGAGATTTCATGTCAGGGTGCTTATGCGAAAGAAATTTCGCGTCTTGATGTGCCCTTACGAAAGAGATTTCGTGTCAGGGTGCTTATGCGAAAGAAATTTCGCGTCTTTGATGTGCCCATACGAAAGAGGTTTCGTGTCGGGGTGCTTATGCGAAAGAAATTTCGCGTCTTGGTGTGCCCATACGAAAGAGATTTCGTGTCAGGGTGCTTATGCGAAAGAAGTTTCGCGTCTTTGATGCTCATACGAAAGAGATTTCATGTTAGAATGCCCATACGAAAGTAATTTCATGTTAGTGTGTCCATGCGAAAGAAATTCCGCGTCTTGATGCTTATACGAAAGAGATTTCGTGTTAGTATGCCCATACGAAAGAGATTTCGTGTTAGGGTGTCCATGCGAAAGAAATTCCGCGTCTTGATGCTCATACAAAAGAGATTTCGTGTTAGAATGCCCATACGAAAGTAATTTCGTGTTTAGGGTGTCCATGCGAAGAATTTTCGCATCTCGATACCCATACGAAAGATTTTTTCGTGTCGTGAGGTACTCAATGATGTCACCGCGCACTTGCCTGCACTCGTCTGCTCCCGATGGGACGTGACGAAGTGAGGCAGAGCACGCGGAGCCCATACGAAAGTAAATTCGTGTTAGGGACTCGTGATTTTCTGTTGGATGCGTAACAAGTGTTGTCTTTTGTTTCGAGTGATGTGTTTGTACATCATAGTGCGGAGTCGTGGTTTTTGCGGGAGCCGCATACTCACAATCTTCTCCCCGCTGCGTGGCGAGTGCCTTTTCGTTTGAAGATTCCGAAGAGAAATAAGCCTACTGGGTGATAGTCGCGTGATGTAGTGGTGCACTGAGCACTTGTTCTGCTTCCCGATGGGACGTGGCGAGAAGTGTCAGAGACTAGACGTGTCGGAGTCGACGCGGTGGAGGTGTACTCGACATGGCGGACGGAGTCGACGCGGAAGTCGTGTAGTTGACGAGACGGACGACGTCGACGCGGTGGAGATATACTCGACACAGCGGACGGAGTCGATGCGGTGGAGATGTACTCGACATGGTGGACGGAGTCGACGCGAAAGTCGTGTAGTCGACGAGGACCTGGCGGAGTCGCACGACGACGTTGAAGTCGTGTATCTGACGCGGACGCTCAGCCACCGTGTCCACACAAGAAGATAGACCCGAAAAGTCTTCAAGATATTCTAATTTCGCGAATTGGCACGCGTTGTCATATGCGCCTTGTCGAGACGGACAAGTTTGATGTTTTGCTTTTCTTCATCCGAGTTAATATGCGGTTTGTACGACCACAATAAGGACCTGGACGGAGAAATCTGACAGAGCTCCTCAGATACGCGGCCAGCGTGTTAGATACTTCCGACGTGGTAGTACGTCGAGTGCACGTGTAGGGCTCGTCGGTTGTGCGACAAGCGCCCCGATGAGAGTAGCCCCGAGTCTATGTGCGATTATTTGTAATCGGCTATAGACTCAAAAATGTTCCAACGTTGCTTCTTCGATTTATCGGGTGCACGGCAGTGCTCCCGATGGGAGTAGCCCCCGAGGCTATGTTCGACTCGCAGAGTCGGGCATAGGCTCAAGTTGTTGTGAAACTAACCCCTTGTGCTTGTCTTCTGTTGGCTCGCGGAGGAGGACATGCGTCGACTCCCGGAGGAGGATATGTGTCGAATGTCGACTCCGAGCGGAGGATTGTGTCGACTTCGAACGGGATTGTGTCGATTGTCGAAGTTGCAGCCGACGTTGTGGTTCCTGCGTTGCACTTTGTATGACACTACCGTAGTCGACGAGGTGGTGCCGAGCGACAGAATCGATGAACCGGACTCGTGTGTCGAGTGCGGTTGTTTCGCGCCTCAGCCCCCGAGTGTCGAGTGCGGTTGCGGCGAATTCTCGAGTGCGTCTACTTTGCAGCACAACCCCCGAGCAATGAGTTTGGCTGCGGAGAAGGACAACCCCCGAGACGCTTAGTCGAGAGGATTCGATGTAGCGGAGTTGTGCGGCAGAGTCGCGATGTTTTCTGGATGGAGTCGCGATGTTTTCCGGAAGGACCCGACGAGGCGGAGTCGCCATGCTTCCCAAAGGACTCGCGCAGCGGACCGAGTCGACGCAGCGGAGTCGCGATGTTTGTTCGAAGTACTCGACGCGGTGGACCGAGTCGCCGCGGCGGAGTCGCGATGTTTGTCCGAAGGACTCGACGCGGCGGACCGAGTCGACGCGGCGAAGTCGCGATGCTTGTCCGAAGGACTCGACGATGCAGACCGAGTTGACGCAGCGTAGTCGCGATGTTCGACCGAAGGACTCGACGCGGCGGACCGAGTCCACGCAGCGGAGTCGTGATGGTTCTCGAAATACTCGACGCGGCGGACCGAGTCGACGCGGCGGAGTCGCGATGTTTGTCCGAAAGACTCGACGCGGCGGACCGAGTCGACGCGGCGGAGTCGCGATGCTTGTCCGAAGGACTCGACGCAGCGGACCGATTCGACGCGGCGGAGTCGCGATGCTTGTCCGAAGGACTCGACGCGGCAGACCGAGTCGACGCGGCGAAGTCGCGATGCTTGTCCGAAGGACTCGACGCGGCGGACCGAGTCGACGCGGTGGAGTCGCGATGTTTGTAGTGTGTACACGGAGGGAAATGTTGATGTCGAGCCCCCGGGCACTAGTATGGCGAGTCTCCATATTTTGTTGACGTAGCTTGGTCTTTGTGTCGACTCGCAAATTGCCGAAATAGAATATGGATCCGCGATTGAATTCGCGAACTCGCAGAGATCCAAAACATGTCGTCGTGCACGAGCTGCTGACAGAGATCTAACCGTTGGAGCTGTCTCAAAAAAGACGCTGTGGTGCAGGATTGTATTCCGCAGCTGTTCAACGGTGTGATCTTCGAATTGATATCTGAGTCGACTGTGATAATTATTTTCCGAAAGTCGCGCGGAGTTCCGTCAGATTCTGACAGGGCTTCAGTGTTCGGGTCATCCACGGAGACCTAACAGTTGGAATTCGCCGATTCTTTTTGTAGCCGAGAGACAATTTGATTTTGCATCGTTCCACCGAAGGAATTTTCCAGATGAGTTTCGGGCCGCCGTTGATGACGTCGCAATATTGCTGCAGTCCTGCAACCTGCGCGTGAAGAACGATGTTGATGTAGACGATGAAGGCCGGCGTGATGCCGGCGAGTGCTCGATGAAGTTGAAGGAGCCGAAAGTAGATCGAATACATGGTGTTGAGGACCCGAAGTTTGATGTAGATGAGGCCAGCGAGACCGTAGATCCATCGCGTGTCGTTCCCACAGACGACGCCAATTGTCAAAGAGTCGTGTCGACAAATCCCTCGGATGATCCGGTAGGGTTTCGAGTAGAGGAACGATGTACGCGCTGGTGATCTCGACGGCTAACAAGGAGGCAAGATTTACCCAGGTTCGGGGCCCTCGTAGAGGTAAAACCCTTACTCCTGCTTGTCTGACCTGTATTATGGCGAAATAGTCGAGCTGTTTACAATTGTGATGCCATGATGAGGCGTACGGGGTATCCCGTGTATTTCCTAGTCTAGTTGTGGCTTGTATCTTCATTTCTCTAGATTGGATCCCAGATTGGATGTCCCTTTTCTCTCCTCCCTACTGGCTTTATATATGCAGCCAGAAGGGGGTTACATGAGTCCTAGTAGACTACATATAGGAGTTCTTGTCTTGACCCGCAAGTCTTGCGGGTGGGTTTCTGTTGGGCCTTCTAGAACCGCGGGATATCACCTGTCTTTGGGCCTAGGTCTTGGGCCTTGGATCGGGTAGGCTCACCCGATAGGTCCAGGAGTCATCCCCACGCCAGGACATGAAGGAGATGTCGAAGAAGACCCGCGCGTGTACCCTCGCGCCACCATTGCAAGCATTGGATTGGTAGAAAACCCCTTCAAACTCAAGAGAGGGGCGCGGATGAGCACTGGAGGGAAGGTTCCACGTCACTTCTTTGCTTCAAGGACACCACCTTTAGGCATCAAAAACCCCTTCCATACTTTAATCCATAAGTATCAATTTCAGAGGGTGCCTGAGGCAGAGTTGCCTTCTGGGATATGGATCATACTAACAATGCAGGGAAAGGAAGCCATCAGTTTGGAGAAGTGTGGGGAAATGAGTCCAAGAGTTGGGAATCACAACCATCCAAGTACATGAACCGTATTGAGCACAATACGGAGTTGATTCATATTATCACTTACAAGATTGATGAATTGAAGGAGTTACTTGAGAAGCTTATTAAGGATTCACCACCACCACCAAAGGAGTAATTTGTCATTGGTATTGGCAACCCCTTGGCTTGTTCCAAGTTTGGGGGAGTGCCGTGGTATCACACCTTTATCTTTCACCTTTTTTTAGTAGAGTCATATCATGAGTAGAGAAGTTATCATATAGGATGGTTTGCAGTGTGGAAGTATCTCTCCTTTAGTTGGTTATGTATGTATCCCTTGGTGTGAGTTGACGTTATGAAATATTAATGAGAAGTTTTATCGTTTACTTTCTGCACACCTTATTTTAGTTTGCAATTTCTGTTATATGATTAATCTTGTTGTTAGTATTGGTATCAATATGGGATCATCAAGTTAATCTGTTTGGTTGGTTCAAAAGCACGAGTCACTCCATCCAGCTATACTTGCATTGATATAGACGATTTGAGCCTTTGAATTCGACCAAAAGGGGGTGGCTTTCTCTCCCCCCCGCCAAAAGAAATGCCAGTTCCAACATCAGGGTTGTTTTGGAAACTTAGCATCGGTCAGTAGCAACAATACTTTGAGGCTTGATTAGAAAAGAGAGAGATGCATGTAGATATATATATTCCATTATGTTTCTTTCTTGTTGGCTCACAAGCTTAGTATTCTCAAGTAAAAATCGTTTGTACTTTCAAGGAAGATTGCATGATTGATTCTATCATATGTATATTTGCTTGTTTTCCCTCAACTCTTATGCTTGATACACAGCCTTGCTAGCCAAAAACTGTAGAGGGAAATCTTCTCGTGCATCCAAACCTTGAGCCAACCCTGA
>JAPCYS010002582.1:0-42988 GCA_028641055.1 Alopecurus myosuroides
CTTCCCAAGGTAACCCCGGCTTCCGAGATTGTGAGGGCCAATGTTCTTTTTTCGCTGTTCTTTCCCCCATTTAGTCAGCGCAATCCTTTCCGGTTTGAGTTCGTCGATCTTGAATTGGGCCAAGTCTTCCTCGGAAATGGAGGGCCACATCTTATGGATCTCATCAAAATCCTTACCCTTCGCAAGCATCTCCCGCAAACTGGATCTCCAAGTCGTAAACGCCTTGGCGAACTTTCCCAGTGCTAAGGAGTTGACCAGATTCTTCTTCAGGTCCTGGTTGTCGTAAGGATCCGGGAATTTGTACCTTGTGTGCAGCTTCTCAATCAGCAGGGCGGCATTAGCCTTGTTTTCTTTAGCTCTGAGGTGCTCCATATTAACGTTGCCGAAGTCTCGAGCTATGCAGCCTATCTGGTTTCCATAGCCCTTGGCATAACTCTCCGGCTCGAGGGGAGCACCGCTCTTGGGGTCCACTTCCGTGAACTCTTCCCGCATGGTGGCGAGCATGTTGTGCCGCCTCTCTTTGCGCCTAGCCGCCGCCTCGCTACCGGAGGCGGTATCCCCGGTGCCACTACCGGTTTGATCACCTTCTGCGCCCGATGTATCGTTGTGTGGCTCTAGCTCCTGGCGAACGGTTTCGTCCATCTCGTCGTCTGCATCGTCGCCCTCCATCTCTAGATCCGGGTGCGGATCTACGGGTCCTCCTCCGGCGCTTAGCATAGAAAGCCACACATCGTCGTTATCTCCGCCGTGTCCGAGACCAGAACCACCCGCCTCGTCGTTGTGAGCCATATCTAAGGAAGGAGAGAAAACCCGAAATAAGTTCAACAAATCCTACAATTTAGACGATGTATACCCCATATGAGTCCAAATTTCTCGGACACTCTAAGTTGTGATGTTTTTAGCAAAGATCATGCCAAAATTCACGGAAAATTTCGGCATGACCTTTGCTAAAAATATCACAAATGGAGTACCCAAATTTGCCGGAACGGAAATTAATCAACATTCCGGCAAATAGGGACTCACGTGGGGTACCTGCACATAAAAACCCACCCCTCATATAATCCCACCCCTCATATTATCATCGTCATCCACACGAAGGTGGGCACATATCCACACGACCACACACCATCTCCACCATCCATCACCACCATCCATACACCACCATCCATAACCACCAACCATACACCACCATCCATAACCACCAACCATCACCAACCACCAAAAACAATTGAGATATCCAGATTCATATTTAGATATCAAGACAGGACATGCATATAAATTGCTAACAGAAACATGATTACTGCTAGCCATTATCAAAATGAAACATGATTACAGCTAGCAAAATACATGGATCAGGCAGAGTAACCAAGCTATCTAGCACAAAGTGCTACAGAATTATAAAATTCAGCTAAGCAGGCTTGCTACCATCAGGATTCAGCCCAGCAAAACAATTGCAGCCAGGTTTTAACTAACAAGATAGTCAGGTTTTAACTAACAACAATTGCAGCCATCAAGTGGATACAGGCAGCCATCAAATGGTAAGATACAGTACTCATGTTAGAGTTTAGGTACAGACAACTGCGAGCATTCATCAAGTGTAGATACAGGCAGCTAGATAGAAACATTCTTTCAGTACCAACATGGGAAAAGCAATTGAACAAGTAGTTGTGCCCACATAGGTATTACAGAGCACCAATAGCAGAGGAACAAGCCCCAGGCTTATTTAAACTTGGGCCTCAGGCTTTGCATCACTGGCTAGGGGCTTAATCAACAGGGAAGCAACTGTTCTTATCAGATAAAAATTGTTTAGGGGCAAATCAAGTCAAGTATCTGCTCTTAATTAAAGAAAGGCCTCAGGCTATGCATCATGGGCTTGGGGCAAAGGAAACAAGTGGAAATATCTGTTCTTAATTCAGTAGTATCAAAGAAGGAAAAAATATCAAAAGTAGTGCTCTGTTCTTATCAGCTGATACCAAGAAATAGGATAGAGAGGTTTATAGCAAAGGAATTTTGAGATAAAGCAATAGCTAGTGCACTGGTTTATGCCACACACACACAGAACCAAGAGAATCATGAAGTGAAAACAAATATATAGATGCAAGTATTAAGGGCATATTCTCTGAATAAAATTCAGAGTAACACCTCTCAATCATCTAGCACATCCACAGAACACTAGGAATTGTATACTTAGTAATAAGAATTGCTATCCAATAACCAGTAACAGGAATCCATCATTTGGAGCCAACCCTAGGTGTATCAGTACACCATAACCACATGGGGAGTAACCTCAAAATAATTTTCCACCAACAACATCACTCCATCACCAATATCATCTCACATCACATAGCAACAGAGAATTAATTTAGGGCACAATAAAATTCCTATCCAACACAGATCATAGCCTGTATTTCAAGCATCACACATCAAGTAAATTAAGGGTAAATCCATTGCTGGCTAACCACATTATCGAACCAATAGCACCCAAATCCAAGAACATGGACATTTAAACTGCTAGTACACACACACACAGCCAGTACACACACACACTAGGTAAATAAGCACAAGGACATTTAAACTGCTAGTTCAAACATATGAGTTCAAAGTAAATCATAGACAAAAAAATGAAAGAAAAAAATTACCTTTTTCTTGCAGAACAGGGGTCGAACACCTTCAGGGCGTGGAGCAGTACGAGCAGTGGATTGCGTGGGAGAGCAGGGGATTGCGTGGGAGAGGTAGCAGGGGGTTGCCGTGGCAGTGCGCCGGCGTCGATGCGGCGACGGGGCGCAGGTGGCCGTGGCAGTGCGCGGCGCGGACAGAGGTGAGCAGAGAGGGAGGGGCGCGCGCGCGAGAGCAGAGGAAGAGAGGAGAGGGAAGGGAGGGGCGCGCGAGGAGAGGGAGGGAGGGGCAGTGGTGGGGTGGGCTCGCCGGAGACAGGGAAGGTCGCCGGAGACACGGAGATCGCCGGTGTGTGCGCGCGGTTGCTAGTCCTGCGAGAAAAACGACTAAGTGTCGTACTAGTGCAGAGAGAGGGAAGGGCGGGGGGCCCGCGCGTAAGTGACACAGCGGTACACTACCGCTGGCGAACAAGACCCCAGTTCGCCAGCGGTACCTTTACCACTGGCGAACAAACGAAGCCGTCCAGCGGTAGTGTGCCACACCGCTGGCGAACCATAGCCCTGTTGGCCAGCGGTATCTTTACCACTGGCGAACAGACAGGGCCGCCCAGCGGTAGTGTGCCACATTACAAATTAATTTAAAACACATTAATTTAAAACGAATTTAAAACACATTACAAATTAATTTCAAACACATTAGAAATAATAATGTTTTATTTTGTTTTCTTTATTTGTTTAAATTATTCAAAGACATTTCATTTATTTAATTTCAAACACATTACAAATAATAATGTTTTATTTTGTTTTCTTTATTTGTTTAAATTATTCAAAGACATTTCATTTATAATAATTCGAACACATTACAAATTAATTTCAAACACATTACAAATAATAATGTTTTTTTTGTTTTCTTTATTTGTTTAAATTATTCAAAGACATTTCATTTATTTAATTTCAAACACATTACAAATAATAATGTTTTATTTTGTTTTCTTTATTTGTTTAAATTATTCAAAGACATTTCATTTATTTAATTTCAAACACATTACAAATAATAATGTTTTATTTTGTTTTCTTTATTTGTTTAAATTATTCAAAGACATTTCATTTATAATAATTCAAACACATTACAAATTAATTTCAAACACATTACAAATAATAATGTTTTATTTTGTTTTCTTTATTTGTTTAAATTATTCAAAGACATTTCATTTATTTAATTTCAAACACATTACAAATAATAATGTTTTATTTTGTTTTCTTTATTTGTTTAAATTATTCAAAGACATTTCATTTATAATAATTCAAACACATTACAAATTAATTTCAAACACATTACAAATAATAATGTTTCGTCGCATACAATTGGCAGAAAAATATATACATAGTTTCTCATCAGTGTTTGATTTTTTTGCCTTTTTTGGTCGCAGTTGCATAATTTAACCCCACATTATGACTTCTTCTTCTGAATGGAAGACCATGCCTAGGTAGCGTAGTTCTGCTTCTTCTTGTTGTGTATGTTGCATGACTATCATCATCATCTTCTTGATCATCGTCAATATTTGGGTCGCCGAACGTGTCGAACTCGTCCTCGTCAACGACTCCATCCATTCCGATGATATTTCTTTTCCCTCTCCTCACGACAACACGGTTAGGCCTTGCGGGGTCTGTTATGAAGAAGCATTGGGACACATGCTTAGCCAATACCCATGGCTCATTTTGCGCTGTGACATTCGCGCTTGATGAGGTTCCGGCTTCGGGAATAACCATGGTTGTAAAGTATTGGTCTTCTTTTCTGACAGTCGACATCCTAGCCCATCTGACGCGGAACATAGGCACCTTCTCTCCAGAGTAGTTAAGCTCCCATATCTCCTCGATCCTTCCGTAGTATCTTAACTTTTTGTCACCGGTGTAGGATTCCATCGTTACCCCTGAGTTTTGATAATCGGAAGTTTTGTCTTTCTCCTCTGTGTAGAAAGTGAACCCGTTGATATCATATGCTTGAAACGACGCTAGGTTGGGAGCTGGGCCATGTGCCAAGGCGTACAATAGTTTATTTTTCGCACAATCCCTTGGCGGTGGATTAGCGACGATCACATCTTTAAACCAACGCAAGAAAGTGGAGTTATGCTCTCTGATTATTTCTCCTTCGGTCCTCCGCTTGCCTTGTTCACTGTACTTTTTCATAATCGAGCTCTTGTGTTTTTCCACCCAAGTATCGACCATGTCAATGTGTTGGAGAGCTACTAAGTTTGCCCTGTTAAAGTCGGTGCGTCGACAAGCCCGATCCACATGCACTTCTCTACGTCCATTTTTGTGACCTACTCCATCGAGCTTGCCAATGTGCTTGTTTCTGGGCAGACCAACTGGGTCCTCCACGTCCATATGATTCGTGCAGAAAGAGATGCACTCTTCGGTGAGAAAGCCCTGAACGATGCTTCCGTCCGGACGAGCTCTGTTGCGAACATATCCTTTGATGACCCCATTCATCCTTTCAAACGGCATCATGTTGTGCAGGAACAACGGCCCGAGATGGATGATATCGTCCACGATATGGACCACCAGATGAACACATATGTCAAAGAATGATGGTGGAAAGTACATCTCAAGCTCGCATAGTATCACGACAATCTCTTCCTGCAGCCTTGAGATCTGCTTCCCCGTGATCGACTTTCGAGATATAACGTCGAAGAAGTTACAGAGGCCAAACAGGGTTTCCCGGACGTGTTTGTCCATTATTCCGCGGATCGCAACCGGAAGTATCTGCGTCATCATCACGTAACAGTCATGAGACTTCATCCCGCTAAAGTTTTGTTTCTGCGCGTCGAGGAATCTGCTTATTAGCCCTGAGTAACCGCTAGGGACTTTGACTCCGAGAAGGCACATCATCAATTTTGTGATCTCGTCCGGACTAAGAGTGAAGCAGGAGGGGGGGCAGTAATAGTCATTCCTCTTAACCCTTTTGGCCTTGCGACCATCCGTCTCCTCATCACACGATTGGTCGCCGTCGTCATCATCCGGGCGTCCCCCCTGAAGATCTACCCTAATACCAAAATATTTCAGGTCGTTTCTTGCTTTCACCCCGTCTTTGGTCCTCTCCGGCATGTTGAGCAGCGTGCCAAACAAACTTTCAAACACATTCTTCGTGATATGCATCAGATCAAGGCAGTGAGGCGTATCGAGAATGGGCCAGTATGGCAAGTCCCAAAACACCGACCTCGTCTTCCATACATCCAGAAGCGGTTTTGGCGCCTTTTGCTTCTTTCCCGGCTCTGGCATTCCTTCCAATCATTCAGCAAATTGTAGATTTCTTCGCCGCACCTCTTACGTGGAGGTCCACGGAGCTCATCCTCGCCGTTAAAAACTCCTCGCCTTCCCACGGGTCTTTGTTGGGTAGCCACCTTCGATGGCCAACGAAAACTGTTTTCGAAGACCCAGGATCTTTCGGAAGTTGCATAAACGTGGGTCATCCATGCACCTCACGCAACCGTTATGTCCGTGGCACACCTGGCCCGCCACATATCCGTAGCCGAGTAGGTCGTGAACCGTACAGAGTAAGACAGCTCTCATTGGGAAATATTGTTCACCGAAGGCGTCCCATGTGTTCACCCCTTCCTCGGCCCATAGCGTGTCCAGCTCATCTTTAAGCAGCTTCAGGTATAGATTGATGTCGTTGCCTGGTTGTTTCGGCCCTTGAATTAGCATACTCATGTGAATATACTTCCTCTTCATGCACAACCAGGGAGGGATGTTGTACATCCATACAAACACGGGCCAGGTGCTATGGGTGCTGCTCTGGTTGCCAAACGGATTGAGTCCGTCGGTGCTCACACCCAACCTGATGTTCCTTGCCTCCGCCCCGAACGTTGGATATTCACAGTCAATTGCTTTCCATTGACTTGCATCTGAAGGATGTGTTAGAATTACTTTTTCACTCCGATTTGGATCTTTCAAAACTTTATTCCTCCTTTTCGCGTGCCAGCGCATGAGCTCTGCTTCCTTGCGGTCCGCGAAATACCGTTGCAGACGGGGAATGAGCGGAAAGTACCACACAACTTTCCGAGGAGCTTTCTTCTTCCCTTTCTTGTATCGAGCGGCGCTACAAACTGGACAAATGGTTTTGTTCGCGTCCTCTTCCCGATAAATGTAGCAATCGTTGATGCACACATGGTATTTTTCGTGAGGTAAATCAAAGGGGCACACGACGTTCTTGGCCTCGTCGCAACTTTTAGGACAGGTGTTGCCCTCTGGAAGGACATCGTGCCAGTATTGCAGGCTTGCATCGATGCTTATGTCGCTCCATTTGTATCTCGCCTTCATCTGCAGAACATCGAGGGCCACTCTCAGGAGGGACTCTCTCGGACCGCAGCCTGCATACAACGGTGTCTTCGAGTCTATCTCTAGTTGCGCCAGCTTCGATTGCTCTCTAGCAGCAGATATCGAGTTAGTCGTCTTTCTCAAAAGCAGTTCTTTCAGATGAGGGTCACGCACAACTTCCGTTAGGGGTGTCCCTGTGTCCTCGTGGTCTTCTTCCACGTCTTGTTCAACATCTTCTCCATGATCATGTGCGGGGTCATGAGGCTGATCTTGGTCCTGCTGTAGTTGGTCCTGCTGTAGTTCTAGTCGATCGTTGCTATTGTCCTGTTGCACATCATTTCCTACCGCCGCCGCCCCATGGACTTCATCATCTTCATCATCACTTACCCACTGACTGTTATACCCATCCATGAAACCATACCTTAGGAGGTGACTGAGCAAGTCTCCGGTAAAGGGATTGAGCAAGCCCCCTAGTTTGCACTTTCGACATGGACATCGTATCTCCTTGCGGCCATTTTGTAACATGTCTTCTGTCGCGTGTCTCAAGTAACTATTCACGACACGTTCACTCTAACGACCACCATTATATGTCGCCTGCACGAGAGCGCGCCGATATATAATTAATATTAGAACCAAACATAATATAATATATATATATTTCGATATTCACGAAAAAAATTGGCATGACCTTCCTACAAATTGGAGGTTAGAGGGAGTGCCAAACTTTGCCGAGACGGAAATGAATCAACATTCCGGCAAAGTGGCAACTCATTTTCATATCAAAAATTTCACTTCATGTCGTATTCACGAAAAAATTCGGCATGACCTTCCTACAAATAGGAGGTTATTAGGGAGTGCCAAACTATGCCGAGACGGAAATGAATCAACATTCCGGCGATAGTTGGCTACTCAATTTCATTCCACAACAAATTGCGCACACATGCATTTATCGTCTCCATCACACGACCATTGTTGAATCCGGTGAAATTTCACACATATTGCATATCGCGTGTATCCGGACAAAATTTATATACAAACTCATTTAATTATATATTATCATTCATCCCACCTCAAATGAATAGATGGCTACACGATGATATCCGGAGAATTTTGGAGCTTTGGAGAGAAAGGGGGTAATTCTAGATCTAGATGGCTAGGGAGGGAAAATTTTGGGTAGAAATGGTGTTAGGAGGGAGATAAACATATATATACCAACTAAAATAAATTTAGTTGGTTCAAAATAGAGTAGGAGGGTGGAGAAATAGGCATAATTTCGAGCTAGAGAGAGAAGAGGGGACAAGGGTGAAGAAGGGAGAGTGGAGGGGGAATTGGGTGGTGGGGGTACCACTTATGGCAGATCTGCCAGAATACCGCTGGCGAACAGGTGTTGTTGTTCGCCAGCACTAACATGCGTCCTGGGCCCACATGTTACCGCTGGCGAACAACAACACCTGTTCGCCAGCGGTATTGAGCGTAGCGCTGGCGAACCCCAAGCCCTGTTCGCCAGCGGTAAAATGAGGCAGCGTCTGTAGCGCGCGCAGGTGGGGCCCAGCCTTAGCGCTGGCGAACCAGATGGAATGTTCGCCAGCGGTAGTATTAATAGCGCTGGCGAACAGATATTTCTGTTCGCCAGTGCTGTTAGCGCTGGGCAACATAAATTCTTGTTGGCCAGCAGTATGCTGGTGGCTATAAGCCATTCCCTACTAGTGTGATGGATTCGATATCCACAGTGGCGGTCTCCACCTCCGAGGCGTGGGGGGAATCTTCGGTGGCCATTGGTTGGCGGCGCAGCCGTGAAGTTGAGCCTCCGGTGATGAACTCCGAAGACGGTTTGGAGCTCATTTTTCTCTCCGCTCGTAACTTGCGCTCGAGCTCGTTCTGGTTGCAGTGGTGCTGGGGGCTTGAGATGAAGATGAAACGGAAGAGGAGCTGGAGGCCCTGAGGTAACTATTTGTAGCCGGGTGCATGGAGATTAGCTCCAACGGCTATTTGACCGTTGGATGATCGACGCGTGTTACGCCCGAGATTTTCGGGAAATAAAGGGACGGAGTGATAAGTGTTATCCCCTCGTTTCCCACGAGAATCTGTCATAATATACGCTGCAGGGTTTTGACTGAACCCAAACGTCCGTGATGTCAGCACGATTTCATCGCTGACGTCACGAAGTTCCTTCTCTGCGAAGGCTCGTGGAAGAAAAGCTGGACTTTAATGAATCCGAGTTTTGAGTTAACAAATTTTGGGAAAAAGAAGAATCAAGATGAAACGCCAACATTTCTCGGAAAAGAATGACGAAAGGTGGCAGAACGAAGTCTCAATCCTTCTTGGGGGCTACTCTCGGATATATACCGAATAGGGGTATATCTGGCATTGGCCTCAAGAGCCGAATTACCAGGGTGGCCTGTTGGTAATGGATCACAGTTCATTGGGCGGCCCAGTAAGCTGATGCGCAGGATGCCGGATTCTAGAGGAACCCGGACCACGGCCCAAAGTGGTGCGGCTTGGAGAAGAAGACGGATTCCTTACTTTCCAAGTTAGATACTCTTCGTAGTCTTCTAGATTTCTTTTCTGTAAGCCCTAACCCGACTATCTATATAAAGCTGGACGGGAGAGACGAAACAGAGAGTCAATTCGCTAGAAGCCAACTCGCCGAGAAGTTGATCCTCGCCGAGTTAGCGAATCTATATTCACATTGTACTTTGTATACTTCAGGCTTCAACCGTGATTTAGTGAGATTGCAGGAGTAGGAACGCCGCCTAGTTGCGACGTACCAAACCTGGGTAAAACCTGGTGTTCCCGATTGTCGTACTACCACGCCCCCCACGTCTCTACCCATAGGCTTATGGAACCCCCGTCTATGATCCTTACTATGATGTCTCGACATAAAGTCTCATGACTGCCACGTCATTATGACATAATTAGTTTCGGTTGCATTGCAGGGGTTCTGCCAGAAAATGTTCGAGTACACATTGTGAAGCTATGTGCATTCCTCAATGCAATTTCTCAGAAGGTGATCAATCCACTAAATCTATGAAATTTACAGAAGGATGTGGTGCAATGTCTTGTCAGCATTGAGTTGGTGTTTCCACCATCCTTTTTCAATACTACAACGCACATCATAGTTCACCTAGTCAAAGAGATTCATGTTCTCGGTCCTGTATTTCTACACAACATGTTCCCCTTTGAGAGATTCATGGGGTTCTTGAAGAAATACGTTCATAACCGTGCTCAGCCAGAAGGAAGCATCTCCAAGGGCTACGGAACAGAGGAGGTCATTGAGTTTTGTGTTGACTTTATTCCTGACCTTAAGCCGACCGGTGTTCCTAAATCTCGCTATGAGCGGAGACTGCATGGAAAAGGCACGCTAGGAAAGAGATAAAAAATAAGTATGAATAAACATTCTTTCACTGAAGCACACTACACAGTCCTACATAATTCCAGCTTGGTGGCTCCGTATATAGTGGAACACAAGAATATTTTACGCTCAGAATACCTGGAGAAAGGTGAAGATTGGATTGATGGAGAACACTAGAAGAATTTCAGCGGTTAGTTGCAAACACATCTCATTAATGACATAACTGTTGAAGAACAAGTATACTTGTTGTCCAAGAAATCATCTTTTTGTATATCGACTTTTCAAGGGTACGAGATAAATGGGAATACATTTTACACGATCTTCAAAGATCAAAAGAGCACCAACCAAAATAGTGGTGTACGCTTTGATGCAGCAGACGACAATGGGAAGAAGGTCACATATTATGGGTACATAGAGGAGATATGGGAACTTGACTATGGATCTACTTTCAAGATCCCTTTATTCCGGTGCAACTGGTTAAACCTGAAAGACAGGGTACAGGTAGACCCACAATACGGAATGACAACAGTGGATCTGAATAATCTAGGATACGAGACCGAATCATTTGTGCTAGCCAGTGAAGTGGCTCAGTTTTCTATGTGAAGGACATGTCTACCAAACCAAAAAAAAAGGCAAGAGGAGACATCATATGATGAGCCAAAGCGCCACATAGTTCATTCAGGGAAAAGAAACATCGTAGGAGTGGAGGACAAGACAGACATGTCAGGAGATTATAATAAGTTTGATTACATTGCACCCTTCAAGGTTAAAACTGACCCAAGCATCGTGTTAAATAACGAAGAGTGTCCTAGTTGCGTCGCAATTAGAAGAAAGGGAAACACACGAAGAAAACTCAGAATACTAGATAGGGATGATGTACTTGGTGATGTGTAATAATAAGCTTGGAATACGAAAGTTGTGTTGAAAACGTGTGCACAAAAAATGTTGAAGAAGGAATTTTTTTAACTGAATAAAAAAACCATTTTCCATTTTCGGAGTGTCAGAAATCGGTTTTTTTGTGAAGGACCTACCACAAACATGTTGCAAAACTTGGGGGCTCAATTTTTTGAACATGCTAGGACATGTGATATGCACAAATAAACAACCTGTTTTCTAAGAACAGATTTCCATCCACCTCTTTGAAAAATCACAAGTTTCTGCCGATTCAGTTGGAAATGGGACAAATTTGAACTAGAGGTGCCTCGTAATTTGCTCATAAATTCTGGCAAAAATCATTTTTAGGTACTCAACTACCTGTTTCAATAGAGATCCACAATGAGTTGCTGAATATACAACCCCTAGCTACGAACGGTCATGCCTGCCATCTTGACTTTCTCCTAAAACGGGGTGAGAAAATTCGAGAGAATTCAAAAAACCCTAAATAACGCGAGACCTTCACCTGGTATCATTACATATGTCCTAATATCCACCAAAAATAATAAACTTGGAATACGACAATTCTGTTGAAAAGGTGTTCACAAAAAAGAGCTATCTCCTAATATTCTAGGGTTTCGGTTGAAATGACGGGTGTTATGGCCAAATACATGGCATAGTTTGTTATATATAATGAGCCCATACTGCACACAAACATGCATCTTGGAAGCACGGGCAATGTTGACAAAGAGTTGCTGAATATACAACCCCTAGCTAGTTATGATCGGTCACGTGGCGCGGGAGTTATGCCTCGTGGTCGCGTGGCATGGGAGTTTTGGCCGCGTGGCGCGGGATTTGTGCCGCGTGGCCGCGAGCGCGATGCCGCGCCTCGAGCATCTTCTCCTGTCCACGCGTCCACTCCTCTCCCCCTCTCGCCTCTCCACGCACCGCCGCGCTGCCGCCATGATTCCGAGGAGGAACATCACCACCGGCTTCCGCGGCATCCGAGCGCGGCCAAACAGAATGTTCACCGCGGAAATCCGCTATGGGGATGACCGCATCCCCCTCGGCTCCTTTGCAACGACGGCGGAGGCCGCCCGCGCCTGGGACGCGGCGGCCTGGCGCCTCAACCGCCCGCGGTCGCTGATGAATTTCAACGACTACCACACCCTCTGGGAAGCGGAGGCGAGGGCGCCGGCGCCGTAGATCGTCACCACCACCGACCACCGCCACCTCCGCCACCGCGTGTTTTAGGGCCGAGTCGACGCCAGGGACGAGCGAGCCATCCGCGAGTATTACCGAAACAATCCGAAGGAGCAGCACTCCGACGAGGAGCTCTGGCAGACCCGCGTGGCTGAGCGGGCGGAGTGCCGCCTCGAACGCCAACTCGCGTTAGAGGCCACCCGGGAGGCGAGGACGAAGGCGCTGCAAGAACTCCGCCGGGCCGACCACGCCAGCGAGGTGGGAGCCTATCTCGGACATGATATCATGGACCTCCGACGACGACGAGGAGGTCACCGACGAGTTCGCCGCCGCCGACGACCAGAAGGAGGTCGCCGACGGCGAGGAGTAGTGTTCGTCTGTTTTCTGTTTTTAATAAAAGAATTTGTATTTCGGCGAACTGCGGCGCGCTAGCGCTTCTGTTTTCGGTTTTTAATAAAAGAATCTGCAGCACCCTATTTTTTTATAGAGGTTCTGTATTTTCTATCGCACCACGCTCGTGCCCGAAAACTCCCCAACGCTCTCCAAACTGCGGTTTCCAGCCCTATTTTGCACTTAATTATAGTTTGTGCTATCTATTTAAATCCATTTTTAAATTTCAAAATTTTAAAACGTTACAAAACATCAAGAAATTATTTTTAGTTGATATCTATTAATTTTACAAAATTTTCGAAATTAGTTTGATATCATTTGGACTTTTCTTTCAAAAGTTATAATTTTTTTTAATAAAACATGAAAAGAAAAAGAGATGAAAAGAAAAAAAGGAAAAGAAAAAGGAAAATACTCGTTTAGTACCGGTTGGTCGTACCAACCGGTACCAATGCCTCTTTGGTACCGGTTGGTACTCCGCCGGTTCGCGCGCAGTTGAGGTGGCCCCGGGGGAAACCTTTAGTACCGGTTGATGGTACCAACCGTTACTAATACACACCCTTTAATACTGGTTGGTGCTACAAACCGATACCAAAGGCGTATTGGTACCGGTTTGTAGCACCAACCGGTACTAAAGGGTTGAAACGCGTGGGATTTAGGCGTTTCTTCCCCAAAATTTTGCGAAGTCCACGCAGAACACAAGACGTGCCTCCGGACTCCAGAGAGACGACGATGACGATGAAGTGCTGCCGCGCGCCGTAGTGATGCCGTGCCTTGTCGCCTCCTCGTCGCGCGCCTCCTCGTCGCCGGAGTTGCTCCTGCCTTTCCCTCGTCGTCGACGTCGCGCGCCTCCTTCTGCTTCCCCGTCGATCGCCGCGTGCCTCCGGTGCGCCGCCACCACCACTGCGTCGCCACCACCACGCTACCACCACCGCGCCACCACCGCGTCGCGCGCCTCCCCTGCTTGCGCCTCCGCCCCCTACCTGCGCACAGTGAGGAAGCATGTGAGGGTTTTTCCTTGTTTTTTTCTTTGTTTTTTCTATTGCAAAATAGATAGTAAAACTATAATTTTTAGTACTTAGCATTTTGAGTACTTGGCATTTTTGTACTTAGCATTTTCTTTGTATAGTACTTAGAATTTAGGATTACTTAATGATTATTAGAATTACTTAGTGAATTAGAATTTAGAATTTAGAAATATTAGTAGAATGAAATTTGATTCGTGAATAGATAGTACAAATGATAGTGTAGCACTTAGAATTACAATAGCAAATTAGTGTAGCACTTGGAGAAGATTTAGTACTTAGATGTTTTTTAGTACTTAGAATTTTTTGTAGCACTTGGAGAATTTTTAGTACTTAGCATTCTTTTAGTACTTACAAATTTGCTAAGTGAATAGAATACTTAGTAAAATTATAGTTAGAATTTTTTTAGTACTTAGAATTTTTAGAACTTAGAATTTTTCGTAGCACTTGGAGAATTTTTAGTACTTAGATTTTTTTGTACTTAGCGTTTTTAGTACTTAGCATTTTTTTTAGTACTTAGAAATTTTCTAAGTGAATAGAATACTTAGTACAATTATACTTAGTGATTTTTATTGTATTTAGAAATATTGTTTTTTTAGTACTTACAATATTTAGTACTTACAATATTTAGTTGATAATATCAAATATTGATTGCTATTTAAATTTAGTTGTTATATAAATTTAAATTTCATTGCTGTTAAATCGTAAATTATATTTACTGATTTTTATTGTACTTAGAAACATTAGTAGAATTATTCTTAGTGTTTACAATACTTAGTGATTAGAATTAGAATTACAATTTAGTGATTTTTGTAGTGACATTGAGTTATGGATCCAAACGCCCCCCTGTTCTTCCGAAATGAGAAGGAAGAAGATTTGGCGCAACAACTTATATATAATAATGCCCGACCGGAAGCCGATGATGATGGCAATGACGGTGGCGAAGACTTAACCACCCAATTTCTGAATGACTCCGGTGAAGGACTTGAGTCTGAAGAAAGAAGGGCTGACGAATTGCGCTTAACAAACTCCGGCAAGGTGTATATTATGGCAATGATATATCAGTAGATGCATTGGTTTATCTGTATTGCAATTATTAACGAATCTTTTTTTCTTTTAGCCTTCTGGATCATCGAACAAATCTGCTAAAAAGCAAGGTCCTCGAGGCCCGACGAAACCTCTATCGGACGAGGCTAAATTAGCCCCCAGCACATTTAAAGCTAGTGGCGAACCGATGGAACCCGCGGAGAACGTCAAGAAATTTGTAAATCAAGCTGCAGTTACTGTTAGGGACATTGTACCGATCAACATTGCAGATTGGCATAAACCGAAGAAGGCGGCGGTTGACGAAGCTAGTTATGACAGCGACACTACAAAACAGTTACTTTGGGGGGAGTCTACTGACACACTTCAACCTACCGGTAAACTTCACAGAAGCCTGGAAAGAGAAGCTCAAGGAATGGACTCTTAAAAAGATGGCCGTACAATTTCAGAACTGGAAGAAAATATTATGGCAGACTATGGAGGTGAAGGTCCACAATTCACATGAAGATATGAGAAGCTAAAATACCACTGGCCCACATTTAAGGCGTATAGGACCTCGTCAGGATATAAGTCCCAATCAACCAAAAATATAGATAATGCTAAGAAGAAGCAATATTATCATAAATTGGGGTCAGGTGGCTACAAGACTGCCATTCGTTAGTGGAAAGCATATGAAGCTTAACTGCTGGCAGCCGGGGTCATTCCACAGACATACGACTGGCCCGAGCGGTCAAAGTTCTGGTTGTGCGCGCATGGGGCAGGGTTGGACCCAAAGACAGGGTAGATCGTTGCACAGGAAAAATGGAAGGAGAAAATTGAAGAAATCACCAAGGAGCTTGTAGATGCAATAGACAAAGTTAGAAAGGGAGTGTACATTCCCGATAGAGAGAATGACGAGTTGACACTAGCTCTGGGGAATCCCGAACACGTTGGGCGAGTACGAACCCTCCCAGGTCTCACCATGAAGGATGTGTGGCCGGAGTGCGCTGAGAGTTATAGAAGCCGTTCGAGAACGAAGAAGAAGTGCGTTGATCGGTTATCGACATTGGAACAAGGGGTGCACCAGCTGGAGCAGAATCGGCAGAGGGCACCTGTTGGGGGAATAGGTAAGGGGGGGCCTTACCAGCCACCAATATAAGCCGGAGATCATCCAGGCGAGTCTAGGTTACATAATCCGGGTTATATCAGATGGAGCCGGGTTATGACAAGAAGAACCGCATTATGGTGAATATAACCCGGAACATGACGAAGGAACCGGCCCAAGGCCCAGGGGAGAAGAAACGGAAGCATGGAAGCACAGAGGACAGTTCAAGGCCGGCAAGGGTAAGTCGGATCATGATGAGAATCGGCGAGGTAAACGAAAGCCGGAGGAAGCTAGGACTCCGAGGACGGGTGTGACCCGGACTTCCCCTGTAACCTGGAGGTCTCGTCCACTCTATAAGGAGAGACCCTGGGACGTAGAAGGCAAGTTCTAAGTTGATAGCAAATAGCTCGAGACATCGAGAGCGAGATTGGCTCTTTGTAATCGAGACCATGTTCCCTCATAGTAAATAGACAGGAGTAGGTTTACCCTCAATAGAGGGGCCAAGCCTGGGTAAAATCGCGTCTCTCGTTTCCACCTTAACCCTTTCGAAGTTTCGCTTAGAAGCAATGGCCTCGCAATCTAGTTCTCGTATGAGGACACTTGCCGTGAAAAAACCACGACAGTTGGCGCCCACCGTGGGGCATGCTCGCGGAAGCGTCGTCTTTTTGGAAGGAGCACTACCTGGGATCGAGAAGCTCGCAATAGGCCGACTCAGGAGGAGCCGGCGTGGGAACTATTACAATCATGACACATGGGGACCTGAGTTCGCCTCCGTGGAGTCAGGACTTCACGTCCCCTTTGGGAAGATTCATGTCTTCATTGGGTACGTTGGGATAGCAACTTCGGAACCGGACCAATTATCAGATTCCGTGTCTGAGAGGACCATGGTGGTGGATTCCGATGGGGAGTCCTCGGTTGGGAACAAGGATGATAACGATGAAACATGCTCGATCCACCAGCCCTTTGGGGATCGGTTAGGAGGAGACCTGGAATTGGATAGGCAGAGTTTCGCTGAGGCAACTTATCATGCCGTTGTCTACATGGCTGGGCCTACACGACCAACTGAGCCCAGGTATGACTCGGAGGGAAACCTGATTGTCAACGAGGCTTCAACCTCAAATCCGGTTCTCAGAGCGCCAGGCATTACAGGCACAGCACCAACCAGGCCGACGGTAGCCCCAGGAGGACCAGCAGGACATGGAACAACCAGCTCTAGGCCAGGGGAAACAGTGATCGACCTGACCGGGCCTGCGTCATAGAACCCGAGGCCTGAGTTGATGGCCGGGATGGATTCATTAAATGAGATTTTGGCAACGCCGATCACCCCTGAAAACCTGGCGCAACGCAACACGAAGATAGAAAGACTCCGACAGGAAAAAAACTCATGCCCGTCGAGAGATCGAGAAGGAGGCGACTTGCATAAACAAAGCCCGGTTAGAGGTTCTGGAGGAGGCCACACGTCTGGAGAGGGAAGGAATTCACCTAACTTTCAGGCAAAAAGAGCTAGCCTCAATACAGAATAGACGTCATCATACTCGTCTGAACAATGAGTTCGGGGTAGGACTAGAGCCCACTAATCTCCAAAATTTATTTACACCCCTGCTGGGAATCTCGCAGCTCATAACCCGGCTGGCCCAGGTCACCCCATGAACCCACCGGTTATTTCCACTCCAGTTCATCCAACACGTTTTCAGCCACCCATCCCGCCGCGTGGCAGCCCGAATCCAGTGCCAAGTCCAGCACAACCCCTGCAAGAAAGGTTTCATACGCCTCCAGGTCACTTCAATAATCCAATGGATAACATTTGGGCAGCGACCACTAGTTTGGTACAAATTCTAGTTGACCCCGATAACCCTATGGCAGTTGAAGCTCAGAGGGCTATTGAGATGCTACAAACGGCGGTGGTTCAGCAGTTGAACTACAATAATCAGGACATGATACAATCGGCCCCCTATCATAGTAGAACAACTTTGCCAAGGAGTCACCACGGAAATTCTCCAGCCCCGGCAGGATCCAGCAACGCTAACCGACTGCAAGCTAACCCACCCAGGCAAGCAGTATCTTATGCGCCTGGAGTCCTAAATACAGGACATAGAGTTGCAGAACCAGAAAACAGGAATCCAGGTCATATTCAAAACCCGGCTCAAATCACGGTCTCAAGCCCAGCCTAGGCCGGCTCTCGTGAGATTGTAATTCAATGCCTCGGTCCTGCAATCAGGAACGAGAGAATACCAGCTGATTTTAAAGGACCTCGCAGAGTTGTGAATTATACGCCTGACATGGAGCCTACAGACTGTATAGAGGGATATGAGATAGCCATGGAGATACTGGAAGTAAGCGACGCGGTGTGCGCGCGATACTTCAGCGTGATGCTAGAAGGGCCTGCGAAGTCTTGGCTAAAGAAGTTACCCGCAAACTCAATTAATAGCTGGCAGGAGTTGAAGGACCTGTCGTGGGATAATCACGGCAGACGTTACCGGGGGTAACTTATCTTGGGGCAATTCGACTCTGGTGTTTGGGACAGGGTTTCGCTCAGGGGAAATCATGGCGATAAACGATCTGGTAGCCGGCAATCAAGTCGCCGAGTCTCCGATTTGGGTTTATTATCTCAACTCTGGTATTACAAAGGATACTCGAATAGCTAGTAAAACTCGTGTCTAATCTAACCCTAGGGGCCGGCTTATATAATATCCGGCCCCCATGGCCTCCTATCCAAGGCATACTCGGAGTCCTACCTGGGCACCGCTTACAAACCCTAAGTTTCCTTATCGAAACCCATAATCCGGGTCACGAGGCCTACACTGTTGGGCCTTCTAGAAACTCCTTAAGCCGAATCTTGCGCAGCTCCCTTTGGGCCGAGTTACACCTTGACGTTAGCCTACCGGGTTATCATCCCTCCATGAGTAGTCCCCAGAATAGCTTGGGCTTCACGGGATCCTCTTTGAAGCACATGCTATTCACTGCAAAAATAACAAACATACAAGTTCATAAAAAGGCCGGGTTAGGTTGCTTTGATAAACAGCCAGGCCTAACTCCACTGGTGGTCCATACAATAACCCGGCTTTCTCCGAATCCATATTTATCTTCCCGGGTCAACACTCCGAGGAAAACACAGAAGACCCGGCTCACTTTGTTCGCTAATTAGTCCGGATATCACGGAAACGATTCGCTCTGATCCTTTCCGGATATTACGCCCACACACTTAATCACTTATCCCAAAAAATCCGGGCGGGTATCCTTCTCCGAAATTTTTGGCTCCCGCTCACTAGCCTAGGTTTCCCCACCCGCACCCATAAATAGCTGCCCTAGGGGTAACCCTAAATCAAAAAGCTCCATTTCCCCATCTCCTTTGTCTCCTTCACCTCCAACCTCTCTCCGTGCTCCTTGCTCAAGCTCAACGCCGCGCCGCCACGGAGCCCGCGGGGGAGCAGCCGGAAGCGAGCCGCCGCCGCCTGCGATCTGCTTCCGCCCGCGCCGCGCCGCCGTCGACCACCGCCACCGCGCCCTCGAGCTGCACACCGGAGGATCCCGAAGGCCACCGCAACTGTGCCATCTGCCGCCGCCGTGCTCTCCTTCAAACCCCGCCGGTGAGTCCTCTTCCGCCATGGATTTTACCTCCAAGCTCTCTTGAACTAGATTAGATCTAATCCATTCTTAGATGATTTTCTTACTCCGCAACGATTGGGTAGTCCATGTCCCGTCCCTCTTCAACCAATGTGTAAACTAGATCGATATCATATCTCCATTACTGGTGGTCTCCAATCTCTCTGTAAATTTCTAGGCTTAGATCCAATCTGTTAAAATTCTCCGTAACTGCTCTTTGATAGTCGGATAATCCATAATTTCCGGATCTTTTAGTTGCTCTTTGGTTAACCGGACAATCAACCATTTTCCGGGTCTTAATTACTTATACTCTACACTTTTTATCTCTTGTTTTGTAGACTACGCACATGGCACCCAAGGCCAGTAAGACTAAGGGAAAACAGCCGGCGAAAGCAAGCCGACTCAGTCCATATCTGCCAACTGGGCAAGGTCCACCGTGACCAAGGCGAAATTAGATGAGCTCGCTGAGTCGGGCGTCCTTCCTGCCCAGGACGATATCCATTGGCGAGTCCCGGGTGATGAGACTCAGCCCTCCCCTGGTCCTAACGAGGTAATCTGTTTTGTTGAGCACATGATCCGGGGATTTCGTCCCCCGGGTCACTCCTTTTTCCGTGAGCTACTCAGTCACTATGGCCTCCGAGTCTTTGAGATAGGACCCAACTCCATGTTAAATATCACCCATTTTATCGTTCTCAGTGAATCATATCTTTGTGTCCCCCCAAATCTCGCTCTGTTTCTTGAGTTATTCCAATGCAAACCGTGCCGCGAAAGCAGCGACGGGGCCCTCTTGGCTTGTGGCAGAGTATCGATTCGGAGGCGGAAAAACTCATTGATGCCGACTCTGAGTCTCAACTCCCACGTCAAGCATTGGCAAAAAAACTTATTTTACTGCCGGGACATCTCCCCACCCGGCGAAAAGAAATTGCCGGGTTTCTCCGAGGGCCTCCTCGATCTATCCGATACTTTCAATGCTTTTGCTTCTGAGTCGGATAGGGAGTCCATCCAACCCCTCTTAGCCAAACTTGTTGTCCTTTCCGCCCAAGGTCTCCCTGGGCTTAATTTAGTTAAAACTTGGGTGAATTTCCGAATCCAACCTAACTCCATCCGGCCCAAGCTGATGTCCAAGTATTTTGGGCACGCCACGGATTCGCTCCGCTGTTCCTTGAGGAATTATCCGGCTGCTGATACGAACAAGATAATCAAAATCTTCCTGACTGAGAAAGCGGAAGTGATCCGGACGATAGCCGGTTTAGAGCCACACACTCGCGACAACCCGGCTCCAGCGGTAAGATCCGACCCTTACACTTCTGTACTTGTGCTTTTACCTGATGCAACTACTAACTTTCATCTCTATACCTTTACCTCAGGAGGGAAGCGCCTTCTGGAACATCGAGACTCCCCCTTCCTCCGAAAACCCGGAAGAGGATGAGGAGCCGGCTGACTCGGAAGAAGGTACCACCCGGGTTTCCCCCATCTTAATTTCTGCTAACTTGCCTTTCCATACTTTCTCTTTTTCCGATTGTGTACTATGCTTCTCAGGAATGGAGGAGGACAAAGAAGACAAGGAAGACCCGGAGGAGACCGAGAGCGACGAAAGCGAGGCAGAACCGGAAGCTGAAGTTGGGGCCAAGAGGAAATCCCGAGGGGTAGTATTCAAGGTTCCATATTCCTCCATGTCCTCCAAACCGTATTCATTTTCTAACATGCGCGAGCTTAATCAACAATTGTCCGACTCACCATTGAAGGAGCCCCCTAAGGTCAAGCGCAGGGTAACCCGGAACTCCCCGGGTGAGGATCCCCTCAACCCGGGTATCCCTACGTCCCCAACTCGTCGCGCCGGTACTTCCCAATCTCATCCTTCCAATTCACCCCGAAGATATCCTTCTCCCAATCACCCCCTAGCTAGACAACTTGGAATCTCACTTTCTCAATCTTTATCAGCCTCGTCCGGATCTAGCAACGAGCTTCCAGCGGACTTCGTGGTGAATACTGGGTAAGTTATATTTCTTGCTATCCGATATACTGGCTCTTTCGATAACCTTCACTCATTAGTACTGACCATTTCTTTTACTTTCCTTAGCGTCCAGGTCACGATCAGTGACCCGGACGACATGGATCTAGATAACCGGGAAACTGAGAATCCGGTTGATAATGTGAACGCCGCGACTGGCGGCACTGAAGAAGAAGACCAAGGAAGAGACCCGCTGACAGACCTGGCCAGGCAGGAGGCCAAGTCTCCCAATCCATCACATGGACCCGGGGGTGACGACGTCGAGGTTGTGGGCGCAAGGATGGGTGACCCCAATCCTGACACCCAGGCAACCCGGGTATCCCCCCGAGGCAGGAAAGGACTCCACCTCCAAGTAACCCAGCCGCCGGCTCTTCCGGCACAAAACCTGATGATATGAGCTTTGCCGAGATGCTTGACGCTCTGCATACCCTGAGAGCTGACGAAGAGGGCATTCTAGAAGCCTTGATAGCCAAGCACGAGGTAAATTCAACTAATACTGCCCGTATATTTGTCTAGTCCCCAAGTTCCGAGTGAACTTATGCATAATTTACTTGGAACTTTCATAGCATATCCGACTGATAGTTCTTTTTTGTCCGACTAACACTTCCTTGTGTTTCCACGCAGGCATACGTAACCCACTCTGAGGAAGTGTTGGCTAAAACCACCAAACTCCTCAAGGTGGAGACGAAGCTGCGTGAATCAGTTGAAGCTGATGCCAAGAAACTGGGGAAACTTGCGAGAAACTATAGAAAGAGATCCCATGCTGCGGAGGATGAACTGACCAAGCTATCTGCCCAGATTGCCGATACTCAGCGTGCTTTGATTGGTAATGATTCCCGACTCACTAATCGTAACCCGGATTTTCATTCTGATAAACACTTGGAATTCCTTACTTAAACCTTTCTATTTTCTGCAGGGCCGGATGATGAGATTCCAGATGAAGATGACATAGCGAAGCTGAAGACCATAAAGAGCACAATCCGGCAACTCTGTGCCGGCACCAAATGGGTTCTGCAAGCTTTGAAGTGGCCGGGTACTGGACGTGGTGGTTTGAGCACGCTGCTTGATGCGTGCTCCACCATCCCCGAGTGGATCGAGCACTGGAAACGCTCGTCGTGCCGGGTTGGAGTAACCCGGGGGCTTGCTCTGGCTAAAGCGTACTTTCCCAAGCTTGAGCCGGCAAAGCTCGTTGGCGGGTTTCCAGAATTCAACAATGATGGCTCCAAGTTTTCAGCCAAGAACTACAAAGCCATCCAAACAGAGGTTCATCACTCGGCTAGTCTGATTGCCGATAGTCTGGATGTCAGTCTGATTGTTCCACCATACAACGCTGAAGATAAGCCAATTCAGTCGGATCTTCCAAAGCCATATGACATGCTAGCATGGTGGAAGGCGGAAGCTGCTCAAATAAGGGAAGAGGCCGCGAAGAAGAAGGCTGAGGCCGATACTGCGCCTACAACCTCTACACCGGTTGTTCCTCCTCCCGCGCGCGCAGGTACTGCTGCTGACCCGGACGCTGCTGCCGCGAAGACCGTCGAAGAGCAAGTCAAGGACCCGGCTGCCCAGGACAACACTCAAGACTCGACCCAACAGGCCGAGTGAAGTTTCACCTACTGCCTCAAACATTTTATTCGGCCAAGGGGCCTTTAAAACAATTATTGTTTTGATAGTGCGCCTGTGCACTTTTTGATACTATCACCTCGGTATGTAATACGTTAAAGACCTTAACCGCTTTCGTGGCCCTTCTGGCCTTTTGCATGCTCTTAATATTTCCTATCTTTGAGCTTTTCATTGCTGGTTTTCCGACTTTTCGCTAATTTTTCCTACTGTGAGACTCGGTTTCCGGGTCTCGGGGGTTTTGACAAGTGGACTTTTTTCTAAGTCCCCAAGTCCCCAAGACTCGGATTTTTGGGTTTTTGAGCTGAATAGCTAGATAATTTGTTTTCTTTTTTCAAATTCCCAAGTCCCCAAGGCCCGAATTTCCGAGTCTAGGGTGTTGGATTTTTTTCAAAAGAACAAATTGTTTCTGCTAAGGCCCGAAACCTAGAGCTGCTCACGTAGGTTTGAAGTTGTGCTTAATATATCTTGAGTTTCCGGCTATTAACCTTGTACTCTGCATAACTTGTGGTTTAGATGACCCTTTTGACCTTCTTTTACTATAAGCCGGCTTTCGCGTGGATGATCAATGCTGCTATAACTGTATAAAGACAGGGTCAGGCAAGTCCCATTGGGCATCATGACTGATTGTAATTACACGCTAGCAAAGCATGCCACTTTTGTGCGAGTCACATCGAGCTTAAGCAAGAAAAGTCAAGAAAATTTGGCTCTATTGTCCGGTTATAAGCATGCAGCCGTACTTGTTACAAGTAATCGGCCCTTATAACCTAATGGCATCGCGGCCGGGTCTTTGAGTTTGCAACTGTGCTATTCAAGCAATCAGCCCCCAAGACCTAAATATATGCAATTTACTAGAAAAACTAACATATTAAGAACAAAAAATAATACTTACCTGAGAAAGAAATAGAAAACAACAGGAATATAAAAACTTTGACAAAAAACACACAGAAAGGAATATTTTGCTTAACCATCTCTTTATTGATATGGGAAAAGTTAGGCCAGCAAGCCGCCTCATTAAAAACCCTCCAGTCCCCTTAGGTACCCTGGATAGGAAAAGAGTGCGTCTGAAACCTGCTGCCTGTTACATCGTGTAATTCCACTTGTGAATCTAGTCTATTCTATGTGTAGTAGGGACGCAACTGAGCCACGTTCCATGGTCTTTCTCTTTCTTGCATAGATGAAGTTGTATGAGCGGTGTCATTGACAGTAGCCGAATCTTCCCTTGCATCTACCAAGTAATACGATCCATTGTGCGGATTCCGGCTTATGATAAACGGTCCTTCCCATGGTGGGGATAACTTGTGTTTTCCTTCCTTTGACTGTACCAGGTGCAGAACCAGGTCTCCTTCCTGGAAGACCCGGGTTTTGACCCGCCGGCTATGATATCTCCTCAGGTCCTGCTGGTATATGGCTGATCTTTCCAAAGCTTGTTCCATGTGTTCTTCTAGCATATCCACGGCGTCCTGCCGGGTCTTCTCGTTCTCCACCTCGACATAAGCCGATACTCGAGGCGAATCATGGATGATATCACTCGGCAATACTGCCTCTGCGCCATAAACCATAAAAAATGGTGTCATCTGAGTAGATCTGTTAGGTGTGGTGTTAATTCCCCAAACCACTGATGGTAACTCCTCAACCCATGCGCCAGCAGCTCTGATGCACGGGACTCGCAACCGTGGTTTTAATCCACGAAGTAGCTCCTGATTTGCCCTTTCCACTTGTCCATTGGATTGCGGATGGGCTACTGAAGCTATGTCAAGCCGGATTCCATTGTTCCCACAGAATTTCTCCATCTCACCAAGGGACATGTTAGTTCCATTATCTGTTATTATGCTGTGAGGATACCCGAACCTGTAGATGATTCTTTTTAAGAACTTGACTGCTGTGATTGCTTCGCATTTGGTAAATGGCATAACTTCCACCCACTTGGTAAATTTATCAATGGCCACCAAGAGATGGGTCTTTTTGCAAGGTGACATGTGGAAGGGGCCCACCACGTCCATGCCCCAAACAGCGAACGGCCAGGTTAAAGGAATTGTTTGTAACTCCATAGCCGGCACATGGATTTGGCGGGCGTACCTTTGACATCCATCGCACCTTGCCACCAAGCGTTCCGCGTCTGCTAAAGCTGTGAGCCAGAAGAAACCATGCCGGTATGCTTTGGCTACAAGGGATCTTGTGGATGCATGATGCCCACAGTCGCCTTCATGGATCTCTTTAAGAATCTGCCGGCCCTCTTCTGGTGCTACGCAGCGCAAAAATACTCCTGCCGCACTCCTTTTGTATAACTCGCCATTGATGATAGAATAGCCCTTCGCTCGTCTCAGAATTTGCCTTGATAAAACTTCCTTTTGTGGTAACTCGCCCCGTGATAGGTAAGCCAGAAACGGCTCTGTCCACTCGGGGACAGCACGTATTGTGGCCACGAGCTCCAAATCCGGGTCTTGGTTAGCCACCTCTTCCTCAGACTCGGTTTTGACTAATGGCCGCCATAGCTCGTCCAGGAAAACGTTGGGTGGAACCGTCTCTCTGCGCGAGCCGAGTCTTGCGAGTGCATCTGCTGGCTCGTTCTTTCGCCTATCAATATGCTCCACCTCATACCCGGAAAAACACCCGGCAACCCTGTCCACCTCCCTGCGATATGCTGCCATAGTTGCATCCTTCCTATCCCAGGTTCCTGAGACCTCCTGCACCACAAGATCCGAATCTCCATAGCATCGTATCCGCCTGATGTTCATCTCCTTGGCTATCCTCAATCCGTGTAATAATTCCTCATACTCGGCCACGTTGTTGGAGCAATCGAAGTGAATTTGCAACACGTAGCTCAGTTTATCTCCTTTAGGTGATGTAAGTACCACTCCAGCTCCTGATCCCTCGTACTGCTTGGAACCATCAAAGTGCATTACCCAAGACTCGGAACTTGGTGTCATTGTGGGCATGCTAGTGTGAGTCCAATCATTAATGAAATCAACTAAAGCTTAAGACTTGATTGCTGACCTGGGCTCGTAGTTGATGTGATAATCTCCCATCTCGATGGCCCACTTGGCTATTCTACCTGTTGCGTCCGAGTTTCTGATGATATCCGACATTGGTATAGAGCTAACCACTGTTATGGGGTGTTCCTGAAAATAGGGTTTCAATTTCCGGCTGGCCATAAGGACCCCGAAAACCAACTTCTGCCAATGTGGGTAGCGCTGCTTTGCCTCTGATAACACCTCGCTGACGTAATAAACCGGCCTTTGAACCGGGTGATCCTTCCCATCCTCTTTGCGCTCAACGGCAACCACTGCACTAACCGCCCGGGGCCCGGCCGCAATATATAGTAGCATGGGCTCTTTGGGACCCGAGGCTGCTAAAACTGGTGCCTCAGATAACTGCTTCTTTAGTGCCTCGAATGCATCATCCGCCTCTTGGTCCCAAACAAACTTATCAGATTTCCTCAAGAGCAGGTACAGTGGTATTGCCTTCTCTCCGAGTCTGGATATAAACCGGCTCAGCGCTGCTATGCACCCTGTAAGCTTCTGAACATGCTTTAGGTTTTCTGGCTTTTTCAGACTCCGGATAGCTTTGATTTTGTCCGGGTTTGCCTCGATTCCTCTCTCGGAAACAATGAACCCGAGTAACTTTCCTGCTGGAACTCCAAACACGCACTTTGTAGGGTTAAGTTTCATCTGATACCTTCTCAGATTCTTGAATGTTTCCTTTAGATAATCAATGAATGTTTCCGCTTTCCTGGTCTTGATCACCACATCATCCACATAGGCATGAACGTTGCGCCCAATCTGGTCCTCAAAGCACTTCTGTATGCATCTCTGATAAGTTGCACCAGCATTCTTTAGCCAAAAAGTCATGGTTTTGTAACAAAAAGCCCCAAAGGGGGTTATGAACGATGTTTTCTCCCAATCTTCCTTCTTGAGCTTGATCTGATGATACCCAGAATATGCATCCAGGAAACATAATAGGTCACTTCCAGCCACTGCATCTATGATCTGATCAATCCTTGGAAGGTCAAACGGGTCCTTTGGGCAGTGCTTGTTGAGACTCGTGCAATCTATGCACATCCTCCACTCGTTACTCTTTTTCAGTACTAGAACCGGGTTTGCCAGCCAATCCGGGTGAAATACCTCCATGATGAAGCCAGCTGCCAATAGCCGGGCAATTTCCTCCCCTATAGCTTTTCTTCTTTCCTCATTCATTTTCCTCAGGCCTTGCTTCACGGGTCTAGACTTGGGGTCAACGTGCAAGCTGTGCTCCGCTAACTCGGTAGGGATACCTGGCATATCGCTAGGAGTACAAAAAAAACATCTTGATTTGAACGAATAAACTCCACGAGTGCTTTTTCCTGCTGATTGTCCAGGTTAGATCCTATGGCAAATTGCTTTGAGGGATCACCCTCGAGAAAAGCCACCATCTTGGTATCTTGTGCTGCTTTGAACTTTGCTCTCTCATCCTCCGTGTTCGGCCTTTTTAACGATGTTCTGTCATCCGGGTCTACTTGAGACCGATAATACTTGAGCTCTTCCTGTCTACAAGCTTGTTCTGCCATTGCCGCGTCTCCTTCGTCACACTCAGCCGCTATAACCCGGCTCCCATGGATGGTGATGGTCTGCTTGGGACCCAGGATTTTTAGCTGTAGGTATACGTAACACGCCTGGCCATGAACTTGGCATAAGCCGGCCTTCCAAATAGCGCGTGATAAGGGCTGCGCAACTTTACCACTTCAAACGTGAGCCACTCCACCCGGAAATTATCCTTTGATTCTCCAAAAGCAACCTCCAAGGTAATCTTTCCCTCAGGGCACGCCGAGTGACCTGGCACAATCCCGTGAAAAACTGTTGAACTTTTCTGTAGCTGAGACTCCTTGAGACCCATGCGTAAGCAAGTTTCCCAATAAAATGTTTATGCTGCTTCCGCCATCCATTAAGACCTTTTTCAGCTCATAACCATTAACCTGTGGCACGACCACCAATGCTAAGACTCCCGGGTGTTCTATTCTTTCCGGGTGATTCCTTCTGCTCCATGTCACCTCTTGGTCCGACCACCTCAGGTATCTTGGAACGGCCGAGGAAACCGAGTTTACTGCCTTTTTCAGTATCTTTCTATCCTTGTTGGAAGTTCCCGTGGTGTGAACATGGTACTGGCCCAATTACTTGGGGTTGGCCTGGAAACCTCCAGCTCCTCCCTGATTGACACCTGGGTTGCCGCCTCCTGGGTTGCCTGCTGGGGGTGGGCCGTTGCCCGGGTTACCACCCGGACCCGGTCCTGCTCCCCGGCCTGCGCCTCGCATTGCTTTCTGTATTTCCTCGTTCTTCCATCTTTGTAAATCTACGCATTGTTCCAGTGAATGACTTGCCGGCCTGCTGTTCCTGCTGTGGCGCGGACAGGGCATCCTGAAGGCCTCTATATGGTTAGCCGGCCTTGGCGGTCCCTGGTAATTTCCTCCATTAAAGTTTCCTCCGTTGAAATTTCCTTCTGCCCTGGGTCTTGCAAACCCGGCTTCTGTGTTGGCGACAAACTCGGAATTTCCCTCGTACGGGCGCTTATTCTCGTTGTTTCCATTATTTCCTCCATTGTTACCCGGCGCAGATCCATTGTTGGGTCTTCCGCTGTTGTTTGCGTTAGCTTTGGTTTTCTTGTCATCAACACCCTCTTCCGTGGTATCCGTGGCGGCGTTCTTGTTGCACGCGTCCATCAACTCTCCCATAGTAACCTCTGAAGCATTCCGACTAGATTTCATGCGTGTTAGCTTTTGCACTAAGGGTATATACTTGCATGTCTTTGCCATAGCTTGTAACGCATCCTTTGGCTGAATATCCGTGGATGAGTAAAGTATCTCCATAACACGGCGCACCCAACTGCGCGCCGATTCTCCCTTCTTCTGGACACATCGTTCTAGATCATCGATTGTGAACAATTTCCTGCACGTCCCATGGAAGTGCTTGACAAACGCAATTTTCAGCTCACTCCATGAATTGATAGATTTTTTCGGTAAATTGTTGAACCATAACTTTGCTGCTCCCTCTAACATCATCAAGTACATGAATTTTCCTTGAAGATTTTCAGATGCGTTGCGAATCGACATGGCCATCTCATAGCTGGACAACCAGGTTTCTGGATCCATAGTCGGCTCATAATTTACCACTTTACCCGGCTCCTTGAACTTATCCGGGTAGGGCTCGGCTCTGATGGCGTCCGATAAACACTTGGGCCCGGCTAAAACCGCCGGTACTGGCCTTACCCGGGAAACATGCGACCCGGCGACGGGTGCGGCGGGGGGTGCAACCGCTACCGGCCCTTGCACCGCAGATCCGGCTGCTGCGTGCCTGGCTCTTGAACTGTCCACGATAGCTTGTGCGGCTGATACTGCAGGTGTTGCTGGTCTATGGGGAGGAGGCGGCATTTGCTGCTGCTCTGCCCTCCGCCGTGCTGAGCTTGTCTGGATATTACCGGTGTTTCCATTATGCCGGCTTATATACGGCGTTCCATGCATTCCGCTCCTATTATCCGGGTAACTGACTTGCTGAGCCACTACCGTGCGCAATAAATCTATCGCCCGCCGGGTCTCCTCCGCATGGGGTGACTCTCTTATGGGGATTCGATCCAATGCCAACGTCGCTGCATATACATTATCCATGGGGTTGTTGAAGTGACCTGGTGGCGTACGAAATCGTGATGGTGGTGGTGGTGGCGCTGTATTGCCAGCAGCAACCCCTGTCTGCAACGTGGGTAACCCGGCATGTACATTTGCCGGCTGTCCCCCACCAGTCGCGGGCTGATGTACAGTCTCCTGATTCACAGCCGGAATTGGTTGATCTTGGGGTGTGACGAATAGCGTGGCCGGGTTTAGAACTCCACCCGTTGCCGGTAGTCTAGTTTGGTATCTCTGATGCATCCTAGTCGTCTCAACCCGGAGCCGGTTCTCCAATGCTTCCAGCTCACGTTGGCGCGTGGCTACTCCTTGCTTCTCTGCTTCCACATCTCTCCTTTGCTGCTCCAATGCACGGCGTGCTACATCCAGATCCCTGGCACGCGCCGCGTCGTTTTCCGGGGTTATCACAGTAGCTAGTACCGTGGGATCCAAGATTAGATTGTTACTGAACAGAGCCGGGTGTTGTGGGTTTGAAGGACCCGCCCCAGGCGTCCTGTTCGCCATGAGACCAAACATATTCGCCTGCAACTCGCTATCCGCCGCTCGGCTAGTGACTGAAGCCGACTCTCCGTCAACCCGGGTCAGGATCGGATTTTCGTCAGCCGGATTTTGCTGCTGGGCCAGCGCTCGCGCCGCTCCGACCGCGGCCGTAGTCACGTCCCCCTGATTGAGATTGGTTGCAGGGGCCGTGTAGACCGTGACCTGGCGCGCGATGCCTGGTGAAGACTCATACTCCTCCTCATCACAGCTATCCTCCTCGTACCGGTCCTCTAGCAAATGCAGGATAGACTTGGTATCATCTTCTCTCATGATCCGGCCACGCGGGGTCCATGCCGGCTCCTCCGGCTGTTCCCTCTTCGTGGTGGGCTCTTCTATCGTATCCACCGTTCCGACTGATTCTTCTCCATCCGACTGAACGCAGGTTGCTTCTCCTGACACAGAATCACATCCAAAATCATCAGGGATTGAACCGGACGTACGTACCATGCCGATGAAGATGTTGACCCGGCCGAATGCGACGACAGATCCGGATTCGAGCAGATCCGATTCTGGCCCCCAGCCAAAATCGTCCACCATCTTTTTTCCTTCCGGGTTGGTGTAGATCGCGCCGACGACGAGGTTCTTCATGTTCTCCCGAGCTTCTCCCGTGATGTAAACACATTTGGACGCAGGCCCCACGGTGGGCGCCAACTGTCGTGGGATAATCACGGCAGACGTTACCGGGGGTAACTTATCTTGGGGCAATTCGACTCTGGTGTTTGGGAGAGGGTTTCGCTCAGGGGAAATAATGGCGATAAACGATCTGGTAGACGGCAATCAAGTCGCCGAGTCTCCGATTTGGGTTTATTATCTCAACTCTGGTATTACAAAGGATACTCGAATAGCTAGTAAAACTCGTGTCTAATCTAACCCTAGGGGCCGGCTTATATAATATCCTCCCCCCATGGCCTCCTATCCAAGGCATACTCGGAGTCCTACCTGGGCACCGCTTACAAACCCTAAGTTTCCTTATCGAAACCCACAATCCGGGTCACGAGGCCTACACTGTTGGGCCTTCTAGAAACTCCTTAAGCCGGATCTTGCGCAGCTCCCTTTGGGCCAAGTTACACCTTGACGTTAGCCTACCGGGTTATCATCCCTCCATCAGGACCAGTTCATCTAAATTTTTCAAGGGACCTGCAAACGGCCGACGACCATCACTTACCTAGAAAACTCTGTCCAGAAGGAAGGGGAATCTGCTCAGGACTGGTCCTGGCGTGTCGCAGAAATTATACATTCATCTGTCGGACTCGCCGCTCAGCAAGCAGTCATAGCATTGGAGAGGAATTGCAGATTTGGATCGTTAAAGCATAAGCTGGGGCGCATTAAGCGATACATGAATGATATGAGTGAATTAATGGATGCTATGACCAAGTATGCCGAGTCTGACAAAACAAAAGATGCAGACTCAGATGATGAGAAATCTGCAAAGGCGAAGAAAGATGGAAACAAGGGTAGCCAGAACCCAAATCAAAGTAACAGCAACCCCCAGAACTTGAATAATAACAAGCGCAAAAACAGGAAAGGGACCTCAGATTTGGTGGCTAACACAAATCAGGTTACAGAAACCAGCGTCAGGGAAATAACTTCAGCAGAAATCAAATTTTTTGACCTATCAGTTTTTCTCAAGCTCAGCAGGCTCTGAAAGGACCATGCCCTAGACATAGCAAAAACGAAAAGTTAGCAAATCTTTCCTGGGAAAATTGCTTCATTATGCAGGGTTTCAGGCCCAGTCGTAACAATAACTACGGACCAGGAAACAATGGAGGAGGTAACTCAGGCAACATGGGAGCTGGGCACCCGGGACCTGGCAATCCAGGACCCGGAAATCAGAATCTGGGTCACCCTGGTCAGGGTAACCAGGGGAACAATCAAGGCGGTGGTCACCAAGGAGGAAATTCCGGTTTTCTAAAAGACCCGGAAACAGTTAAGCTCATGCCAATAGCATGTGTTTACTACGAGTTCATGCAGGAGGGAACAAAAGGTGCAGAAACATGCAGTCAATGCGGTAGCCCCGGCTGCCCTAGATGGCTTAATTGGTCGGAGCAGCCCATAACTTGGAGTCGAGTAGATCATCCTTCCCGAGTTGATAGTCCGGGAAGCGTGGCTCTCGTCGTGGCCCCGCAAGTCGGAGGTTATAAGTTGGACAAAGTATTGATGGATGGAGGAAGCAACATTAACATACTCTATTACGATACGTTCAAAAGGATGAACTTGCAAGAAAAGAAACTCCAGTCATCATCAACCGTCTTCCATGGGATCGTACCTGGTAAGTCCGCACAACCTATTGGGAAAATATACCTTGAGGTTGCCTTTGGAGTATTTTAAAATTACAGGATGGAGATGCTAGCATTCGAGGTGGTAAAATTCAAAAGTCCATATCATGCCTTTTTTGGACGACCGGCTTACGCAAAATTCATGGCAAGGCCTTGTTACGTCTACCTCAAACTAAAGATGCTAGGACCTAACAGAAACATAACTGTCAATGGGGACAGAGACATATCCTTGGAATGCGAGGAAGGTGATGCAACATATACAGAGACTGCATGTGCAGAAGAAGAGTTGAAACTGTATAAGTCGCAAGTTGATCCGGAGGATATGACCTCGCTAAAAAAGCCATCAGCTGAGTCTAAGTTAAAATTCCAATCTGCTCAAGACACCAAGTTGGTGGACTTTACCCCCGGGGACTCGTCCAAGCAGTTCAGAGCGTGGGCTCATATGACAGAAAAATAGGAATCCGCGCTCATCAAGTTCCTCCATGAGAATTGGGACATCTTTGCATGGAAACCTTCTGACATGCCAGGTGTCCCAAGAGAACTTTGATGGAGGGATGATAACCTGGTAGGCCAATGCCAAGGTGTAACTCGGCCCAAAGGGAACCGCGCGAGACCCGGCTCAAGGAAAAGGAGCTTCTAGAAGGCCCAAGAAGTAGTGTAGGCCTCGTAACCCGGCTTGTGGGTTACGATAAGGAAATCTAGGGTTTGTATGTGGTGACTGGGTAGGACTCCGAGTGTGCCTTGGATAGGAAGCCAGGGGGCCGGGTAAGATATAAACCGGCTCCTAGGCTCAGAAAGAACACGAGCTTTACCGGATATTCGTGTATCCCCTGTAATACGAGAGTTGAGATTGTAAACCTAGATCGGAGACTCGGCGACTTGATTGCCAGAGCTACCAGATCGATTATTAAGCATGATTTCCCCTGAGCTAGACCCTCTCCCAAACACCAGAGTCGAATTGCCCCAAGATAAGTTACCCCCGGTAACGTCTGCCGTGATTATCCCACGACAGTTGGCGCCCACCGTGGGGCCTACGTCCAAGGGTGTTTACATCACGGGAGAAGCTCGGGAGAACATGAAGAACCTCTTCATCGGCGAGATCTACACCAACCCCGAAGGAGAGAAGATGGTGGATGATTTTGGCTGGGGGCCAGAGTCAGATCTGCTGGAATCCGGATCTGTCGTCACAATCGGCCGGGTCAACGTCTTCATCGGCATGGTACGTATGTCCGGTTCAATCCCTGACGATTTTGGATATGATTCTGTGTCAGGAGAAGCGACTTGCGTTCAGTCGGATGGAGAGGAATCAGTCGGGACGGTCGATCCGATAGAAGAGCCCACCACGAAGAGGGAACAACCGGAGGAGTCGGCATGGACCCCGCGTGGCCGCGTCTTGAGAGAAGATGATACCGAGTCTATCCTGCACCTGCTGGAGGACCGGTACGAAGAGGATAGCGGTGATGAGGAGGAATACGAGTCTTCACCAGGCATCGCGCACCAGGTCGTGGTCTACACGGCCCCTACAACGAATCTCAATCAGGGAGACATGACTACGGCCGCGGTCGGAGCGGCGCGAGCGCTGGCCCAGCAGCAAAATCCGGTTGACAGAAATCCGGTTATAGCCCGGGTTGATGGAGAGTCGGCTTCAGTCACCAGCCATACCCCAGAAAGCGAGTTGGGAAGAAACATGTTCGGGTTTATGGCGAATAGAACGCCAGGTGCGGGTCCTTCAAACCCACCAAATCCGGCTCTGTTCAACAACAACCTGATCTTGGATCCCACGGTGTTGGCCACGGTAATAACCCTGGAAACGCAGCAGCACGTGCTGCAGATCTGGACGTGGCCCGCCGTGCATTGGACCAACAGAGGAGAGATGTAGAAGCCGAGAGGCAAGGGATAGCAGCGCGCAGGCGCGAGCTGGAAGCATTGGAGAACCGGCTCCAGGTTCAGTCGACCAGGATGCACAATCAGAGATACCAAACGAGATTACCGGCAACAGGAGGAACTTTAAACCCGGCCGCGATGTTTATCACACCCCAGGATCAACCGATTCCGGCTGTGAACCAGGAAACCGGACATCAGCCTGCGACCGTGGGAGGACAGCCGGCAAACGTGCAAGCCGGGTTACCCACAGGGATCGCCGATACAGCACCACCACCACCACCACCACGATTTCATACTCCACCAGGTCACTTCAATAATCCCATGGACAATGTGTATGCAGCAACACTGGCATTGGATCGCATCCCCGTAAGAGAGTCCCCCCATGCGGAGGAGACCCGGCGGGCGATAGATCTATTGCGCACAGCAGTGGCTCATCAGGCCAATTATCCAGATAACAGGAGTGGAATGCATGTTACACCGTATGTTAGCCGGTACAATGGAAATACCGGCAATATCCAAACAAGTTCAGCACGACGGAGGGCAGAGCAGCAGCAAATGCCGCCTCCTCCCCGTAGGCCAGCACCACCTGTAGTATCAGCGGCGCAAGCTATTGCGGACAGTTCTCGAGCCAGGCGCGAAGCAGCCGGGTCTGCGGTACGAGGGCCGGTAGCGGTTGCACCCCCCGCCGCACCAGCAGCCGGATCGCACGTTTCCCGGGTGAGGCCAGCACCAGCAAATTTAGCCGGGCCCAAGTGTTTGTCGGATGCCATCAGAGCCGAGCCTTACCCGGATAAGTTCAAGGAGCCGGGTAAAGTGGTCAATTACGAGCCGACCATGGATCCAGAAACCTGGTTGAGTAGCTATGAGATAGCCATGTCGATTCGCAATGCGTCTGAAAATCTTCAGGCCAAGTTTTTGTATCTGATGATGTCAGAGGGAGCAGCAAAGTTATTGATGGAGGGATGATAACCCGGTATACTAACATCAAGGAGTAACTCGGCCCAAAGGACGCTGTACAAGACCCGGCTTAGGGAAAAGGAGCTTCTAGAAGGCCCAGGAGTGTAGGCCTCGTAACCCGGATTGTGGGTTCCGATAAGGAAGTTTAGGGTTTTGTAAGCAGTGTCCGGGTAGGATTCCGAGTACGCCTTGGATAGCAAGCCAGGGGATCCGGGGATTATATAAGCCGGTCCCCTAGGGTTAGATCGACGAGTTGACCAGAAACATAAGTTTATGAGATAGATATCGAGAGATATCGAGCATCCATTGTAATACGAGTATCGAGATAGTATATTCAGATCGGAGACTCGGCGACTTGATTGCCGGCTACCAGATCACGTATCGCCATGGTTTCCTTTGAGCTAAACCTTCTCCCAAACACCAGAGTCGATTTGCCCCAAGACAAGTTACCCCCGGTAACGTCTGCCGTGATTATCCCAGGACAGTTGGCGCCCACCGTGGGGCCTACGTCCAAGGGTGTTTACATCACAGGAGAAGCTCGGGAGCACATGAAGAACCTCGTTGTCGGTGAGATCTACACCAACCCTGAAGGAGAGAAGATGGTGGACGATTTTGGCTGGGGGCCAGAGTCAGATCTGCTCGAATCCGGATCCGTCATCACGATCGGCCGGATCAACGTCTTCGTCGGCATGGTACGTGCGTTCGGTTCAATCCCTGACGATTTTGGATTTGATTCTGTGTCAGGAGAAGCCACCCACGTTCAATCGGATGGAGAAGAATCGGTCGGGACGGTGGATCCGACAGAGGAGCCCACCACGAAGAGGGAACAGCCGGAGGAGCCGGCGTGGACCCTGCGTGGCCGGGTCATAAGGGAGGATGATACCGAGTCTATCCTGCACCTGCTGGAGGACCGGTATGAGCAAGATAGCTACGATGAAGAGGAGTATGAGTCTTCGCCAAGCATTGCGCGCCAGGTCGCGGTCTACACGGCCCCTGCAACCAATCTCAATCAAGGGAACGTGACTACGGCCGCGGTCGGAGCGGCGCAAGCATTGGCCCAGCAGCAAAATCCGGCTGAAGGAAATCCGGTTCTGACCCGGGTTGACGTAGAGTTGGCTTCAGTCACCAGCCGGGCTGCGGATAGCGAGATGCAGGCAAATATGTTTGGGTTCTTGGCTCACAGGACGCCGGGGGCAGGTCCTTCGAATCTGCAACACCCGACCCTGTTCAGTAACAACATTGTCTTGGACCCAACAGTGTTAGCTACTGTGATAACCCCGGAAAACGCCGCGGCACGTGCCAGGGACTTGGAGGTAGCACGCCGCGCGCTAGAGCAACAAAGAAGAGACGTAGAAGCAGAAAAGCAAGGGGTAGCCACGCGCCAATGTGAACTGGACGCGCTGGAGAACCGGCTCCGAGCCGAGACAAGCAGGGTGCATCAGAGATATCAGACAAGATTACCGGCGATGGGAGGAGTCATAAACCCTAACGCGCTATTCATCACACCCCAGGATCAACCGATTCCGGCTGTGAATCAGGAAACTGTGCATCAACCGGCAACTGGAGCAGGACAGCCGGCGAACGTGCAGGCCGGGTTACCCATACTGCAAACTGGGGCCCCTGCCGGCAACACAGCGCCACCACCACCACCATCACGATTTCGTACACCACAAGGTCACTTTAATAACCCCATGGATAATGTATATGCTGCAACGTTAGCATTGAATCAGATCCCCGTAAGAGAGTCACCCCATGCGGAGCAAACCCGACGGGCGATCGATTTATTGCATACGGCAGTGGCTCAGCAGGTTAATTACCCGGATAACAGGAGTGGAATGCATGGAACACCTTATATCAGCCAGCAACACGGCAACACCGGCAATATGCAAACAAGTTCAGCGCGCCGGAGGGCAGAGCAGCAGCAAATGCTGCCTCCTCCCCGCGTGCAAGCTGCACCAGCAGTATCAGCAGCACAAGCTATTGTGGATAGTTCCAGGGCTAGGAGAGCCGCGGCCGGGTCTGCGGTGCATGGACCAGCGGCAGCGCCACGTCCAGCCGTACCCCCCGCAGCATCGCATGTTTCACGGGTGAGGCCAGTACCGACTAATCTCGCTGGGCCCAAGTGTCTGACGGATAACATAAGGGCTGAGCCTTACCCGGATAAATTCAAGGAACCGGGTAAAGTAGTGAACTATGAGCCGACTATGGATCCAGAAACATGGTTGAGCAGTTACGAGATGGCTATGTCGATTCGCAATGCGTCTGAGAACCTTCAGGCCAAGTTCATGTATCTAATGATGTCGGAAGGAGCAGCAAAGTTGTGGTTCAACAATTTACCGGAAGGATCTATCAAGTCATGGGGAGAGTTGAAAACTGCGTTTATCAAGCACTTTCACGGAACATGCAGGAAGTTGTTTACCATCGATGATCTGGAACGGTGTGTACAAAAGAAGGGAGAGTCGGCGCGCAGCTGGGTGCGCCGGGTTATGGAGATATTGCATTCATCTACAGATATTCAACCGAAAGATGCATTGCAGGCTATGGCCAAGACATGCAAGTATACACCTTTAGTGCAAAAATTAACTCGCATGAAATCCAGTCGGAATGCTTCAGAAGTCACAATGGGAGAACTAATGGATGCGTGCAACAAACACGCATCAACGGATACCACGGAAGAGGACGTTGATGACAAGAAAGCAAAAGCAAATACAGACAATAATGGAAGAACCGGCAATGGATCTACGCCGGGTAACAATGGAGGTAATAATGGGAGTAACCAGAACAAGCGCTCGTTCGAGGGGAATTCCGAGTTTGTCGCCAGCACAGAAGCCGGGTCTTCAAGGCCCAGGGCAGAAGGAAATTTCAATGCAGGAAATCATAATGGAGGAAATTATCAAGGGCCACCAAGGCCGGGCAACAACTGGGATATCTTCAGAATGGCGTGCCCGAAACACAGCAGGAACGGAAGGCCAGCTAACCACTCATTGGAGCAATGTGCGGATTTATAGAGATGGAAGAACGAGGAAGTGAACAAGGCTATGCGAGGTGCAGGCCAGGGAGGAGGACCGGGTCCGGGTGGAAACCCGGGCAACGGCCCACCCCCAGCCGGTAACCCGGCAGGCGGAAATCCGGGTAATAACCAGGGGGGAGCTGGAGCTTTCCAAGCCAACCCCAAGCAATTGGGGCAATACCACGTGCACACTACAGGAATTTCCAACAAGGATAAAAAGATACTGAAAAAGGCGGTAAACTCAGTTGCCTCGGCCGTTCCGAGATACCTGAGATGGTCGGAGCAGGATGTAACGTGGAGCAGAAGGGATCACCCGGAGAGAATAGAACATCCGGGAGTCTTAGCATTGGTGGTTGCGCCGTAGGTTAACGGTTATGAGTTGAAAAAGGTCTTAATGGACGGCGGTAGTAGCATCAACATCTTATATTGGGAAACCTTTCTACGCATGGGTCTCAAGGAGTCCCAGCTACAGAAGAGTTCAACAGTTTTTCACGGGATAGTACCGGGTCACTCAGCGTGCCCCGAGGGAAAAATCACATTGGAGGTAGCTTTTGGAGAGTCGAAGGACAATTTCCGGGTTGAGTGGCTCACCTTCGAGGTGGTCAAGTTGCGCAGCCCTTATCACGCGCTATTCGGAAGGCCGGCTTATGCTAAGTTCATGGCCAGGCCGTGTTATGTGTATCTACAGCTAAAAATCCCGGGTCCCAAGCAGACCATCACCATACATGGGAGCCGGGATATAGCGGCTGAGTGCGATGAAGGAGATGCGGCAATGGCCGAACAAGCTTGCAGAAAAGAGGAACTCAAGTATTACCGGTCTCAAGTAGACCCGGATGACAGAACAGCGTTAAAAAGGCCAAATACCGAAGACTAGAGAGCGATGTTCAAGGAAGCACATGACACCAAGATGGTGGCTTTTGTCGAGGGTGATCCCTCTAAGCAATTTGCTATAGGATCTAACTTGGACAGCGAGCAGGAAAAAGCACTTGTGGAGTTTATTCGTTCAAATCAGGATGTGTTCGCTTGGACGCCTAGCGACATGCCGGGTATCCCTACAGAGCTGGCAGAGCACAGTCTGCGCGTCGATCCCAAGTCCAGGCCCGTGAAGCAGGGACTGAGAAAGATGAATGAGGAAAGAAGAAGAGCTATCGGCGAAGAAATCGCTCGGCTGTTGACGGCCGGCTTTATCATGGAAGTATTTCACCCGGAATGGCTAGCAAATCCGGTTCTCGTAATGAAAAAGACCAATGAGTGGAGGATGTGCATCGATTATACGAGCCTCAACAAGCATTGCCCAAAGGATCCGTTTGCGCTTCCAAGGATAGATCAGATCATAGATGCAGTGGCTGGAAGTGACCTATTGTGCTTCCTGGATGCATATTCCGGGTATCATCAGATCAAGCTCAAGAAGGAAGATTGGGAGAAAACATCGTTCATAACCCCTTTTGGAGCCTTTTGTTACAAAACTATGACCTTCGGACTGAAGAACGCTGGCGCAACCTATCAGCGGTGCATTCAGAAGTGCTTTGAGGATCAAATTGGACACAACGTTCATGCTTATGTAGATGACGTGGTGATCAAGACCAGAAAGGCAGAGACGTTTATCGATGATCTGAAGGAAACATTCAAGAACCTCAGAAGATATCAGATGAAACTTAATCCGACAAAGTGTGTATTTGGAGTCCCAACGGGGAAGTTACTCGGTTTCATTGTTTCAGAGAGAGGGATTGAAGCAAACCCGGATAAAATCAAAGCGATCCAGAGTCTGAAAAAGCCGGAAAACCTGAAGCACGTACAGAAGCTTACGGGGTGCGTAGCAGCGCTGAGCCGGTTTATATCAAGACTCGGAGAGAAGGCAATACCCTTGTACCGGCTCTTGAGGAAATCTGATAAGTTCGTTTGGGACCAAGAGGCGGATGAGGCATTCGAGGCACTAAAAAAGCAACTATCTGAGGCACCAGTCCTAGCGGCCCCGGGTCCTAAAGAGCCCATGTTATTATACGTTGCGGCGGGGCCCCGGGCGGTTAGCGCAGTGGTTGTCGTGGAGCGTAAGGAGGATGGAAAAGATCACCCGGTCCAAAGGCCGGTTTATTACGTCAGCGAGGTATTATCAGAAACAAAGCACCGCTACCCGCATTGGCAAAAGTTGGTTTTCGGGGTCTTCATGGCCAGCCTGAAATTGAAGCCGTATTTTCAGGAACACCCCATAACAGTGGTTAGCTCTATACCAATGTCGGATATCATCAGAAACTCGGATGCAACAGGCAGAATAGCCAAGTGGGCGATCGAGATGGGAGATTATCACATCAATTACGAGCCCAGGTCAGCAATCAAATCTCAAGCTCTAGTTGATTTCATTAACGATTGGACTCACAGAGGCATGCCCACCATGGCTCCAAACTCCGAGTCTTGGATAATGCACTTTGATGTTTCCAAGCAATACGAGGGATCAGGAGCTGGAGTGGTGCTAACATCACCCAAAGGAGACAAGTTAAGCTACGTATTGCAGATTCACTTTGATTGTTCCAATAACGTGGCCGAGTACGAGGCCCTATTGCACGGCTTAAAGGTAGCCAAGGAGATGAACATTAAGAGGATACGATGCTTTGGAGATTCGGGTCTTGTGGTACAGCAGGTCTCAGGAACTTGGGATAGAAAAGATGCAACTATGGCAGCATACCGCAGAGAGGTGGACAGGGTTGCCGGATGTTTTTCCGGGTATGAGGTGGAGCACATAGACAGAAGAAAAAACGAGGCAGCAGACGCACTCGCCAAACTCGGCTCACGCAGAGAGCCGGTTCCACCTAATGTTTTCCTGGATGAGCTATGGCGACCATCAGTTAAAACCAAGTCTGAGGAAGAACTGGCAAATCAAGACTCGGATTTGGAGCTCGTGGCCACAGTACGCGTTGTTCCCGAGTGGACAGAGCCGTTCCTGGCCTACCTATCACGGGGCGAGTTAGCACAGCAGGAGGTATTAGCACGAAAAATTCTGAGGCGAGCAAAAGGATATTCTGTCATCAATGGGGAGTTGTACAAAAGAAGTGCAGCACGAGTCTTTTTGCGCTGTGTAGCACCAGAAAAAGGCCGGCAGATCCTCAAGGAGATCCATGAAGGTGATTGTGGGCATCATGCATCCACAAGATCCCTCGTGGCCAAAGCTTATCGACATGGTTTCTTCTGGCTCACGGCCCTAGCAGACGCGGAGCGCTTGGTGGCAAGGTGTGACGGGTGTCAAAGGTACGCTCGCCAAACCCATGTGCCGGCTATGGAATTGCGGACTATCCCGTTAACTTGGCCGTTTGCGGTTTGGGGTATGGATATGGTTGGCCCCTTCCACATGTCACCTTGCAAAAAGACACATCTTTTAGTGTCTGTTGATAAGTTTACCAAGTGGGTTGAGGTCATGCCAGTTACCAATTGTGAAGCAATTACAGCAGTCAAGTTCTTGAAAAGGATTATCTATCGGTTCGGATATCCCCACAGCATAATTACCGACAATGGAACCAACATGTCCCTTGGCGAGATGGAGAAGTTTTGTGGAAACAATTGCATCCGCTTGGACATAGCCTCAGTGGCCCACCCACAGGCTAATGGACAAGTGGAGAGGGCAAATCAGGAGTTGCTTCGTGGATTAAAGCCACGGTTGCGAGTCCCGTGTATCAGAGCTGCTGGTGCATGGGTTGAGGAGTTACCTTCAGTGGTTTGGGGTATTAACACTACACCTAACAGATCTACTCAGATGACACCGTTTTTCATGGTGTATGGCGCAGAAGCGGTGCTGTCGAGTGATATTATTCATGACTCGCCTCGGGTATCGGCTTACGTCGAGGTAGAGAACGAGAAGACCCGGCAAGACGCCGTGGATATGCTAGAAGAACACAGGGAACAAGCTTTGGAGAGATCAGCCATATATCAGCAGGATCTGCGGAGATATCATAGCCGGCGCGTTAAAACCCGGGTCTTCCAGGAAGGAGACCTAGTTCTGCGCCTGGTACAATCAAAGGAAGGAAAACACAAGTTATCACCGCCATGGGAAGGACCGTTCATCATAAGCCGGAATCTGCACAATGGATCATATTACTTGATAGATGCAAGGGAAGAGTCCGCTACGGTTAATGACACCGCTCATACCACTTCATCTATGCAAGAGAAAGAAAGACCATGGAACGTGGCACAGCTACGTCCCTACTATACTTAGCATAGGCTAGATTCACAAAGTGGAATTGCACGATGTAACAGGCAGCAGGTTTCAGACGCACTCTTTTCCTATCCAGGGTACCCAAGGGGGCTGGAGGGTTTTTAATGAGGCGGCTTGCTGACCTAACTTTTCTCATATCAATAAAGAGATGGTTAAACAATATTTTATTTCCTTTTCATGTGTTTTTATAAACTTTTTATTTCTGTTATGTTTTTTATCCTTCTTCCAGGTAAGTATTGTTTACTGTTTTTAGTACATTAGCTTCTTTAGCAGTTTGCATATATTTAGGTCTTGGGGGCTGATTGCTTGAATAGCACAGTTACAAACTCAAAGACCGGCC
>JAPCYS010001669.1:0-42840 GCA_028641055.1 Alopecurus myosuroides
ATAGAAAGTGCAAAGGTGCAGTTAGCATATTGTTACGAAAAAGGCGATAAAAGTTTGGCATAACATCGGGAAAAGAACTTTACCCGGGGTTCACTGCAAGGTCCAAAGGAAAGTCGCTGCTGGACCCGGAAGAAACTGAAGAATACCAAGCAAGGTGTAAGATTACTTTGTGAGGGAATGTTTGAGAAAGATTTTTGTGCATGGCGAATACCAGTATGCCGAGCCGGAGGCGATGAAATACCCGGATTAAGGGTCTCATTACCCGGGTAGTTTCGAGTCGCCCTACGTTTGGTTATGGGTGGCTCCTTCAGTTACGGCAAAAGGGGTGATGCCAGGGTTAGCTCATGAATGATATCATGGGAATGCAAATTAAACACAAGGAAGTGAAATAGAACCTGGAAGACGATGCCTTGGGATTTTCTTTTAGATCCGGCTTTAGTTGTCGGTTCCGGTTCATCTTCATCGCTGGCGGACTCCACTTTGCCGTCTATTTCTTCCTCCTCGTCCTGGTCTTCTTGTTCTGAAAGTTATCAGGGTTATGGTATGGAAATGAGAAGTAGGGTATGACGAATTCAAGGGAGTTAAGCATGTACCTTCGTCCGAGTTAACGGCATCCCCTTCCTCCTCTGGATTTCCGGAGTTAGGAGGAGTATCAACCTTCCAGAAGTCATTGTCAACCTGGAGTGAAGACACAAGAACGAGGGTTAATAGCTGTCTCAAGTGGAACGGATAAAATTGAACTCGTGGGAACCAGGTCCTTACCGCGGGGGCCGGGTTCTCGAGGGTGAAGGGCTCCAATCCGGCTATGTTCCGGATTACCTCGAGCTTCTCCGTCAGAAAGCCCTTGATTGTTTTGTTGGTATCGCTAGGAGCAAAATTGCTGGTAGAGTATCGAATCGGATCCGTGGTTTGCCCCGAGTACTCGCACATTAGTTTTGCGCGGATGGAATTGGGCTGGATGCGGAAATTGACCCAAGTCTTCACCAGGTTAAGCCCGATGAGGCCTTGGGCCGATAGAATAGAGATGTTAGCCAATAAAGGCAGAATTGCCTCCCTATCCGAGTCAGGGGCAAAGGCGCTGAAAGTTTCAGAGATGTCGAGCTGGCCCTCCGAGTAACCCGGCAATTTCTTTTCGCCGGGTGGGGAGGTATCCTGGCAGTAAAAGTATGAGAGCTGCCAAGGCTTAGACCTGGGAAGTTGAGAAAAGCATCTGGAGAAGAGTCGGGTTACTATATGGCCACCATGGAGTTAGGCCTAGCCATTTATCAAAGTACCTTAACCCGGCCTCCATGATTTGGTACGCTTGATATTTTTGCAGGGAATAGCGTGCGCTTCGAAGAGAATTTCGTGAAGCCCAAGCTATTCTGGGGACTACTGATGGGGGGATAATAACCCGGTAGCCCAACTCCAAGGTATAACCCGGCCCAAAGGACGTTGCGCAGGATCCGGCTTAGGATAAGGAAACTTCTGGAAGGCCCAAAGTTTGTAGGCCTCGTAACCCGGATTGTGGGTTACGGTAAGGAAAGCTAGGGTTTGTAAGAAGAGTTCGGGTAGGATTCAAGCTACGCCTTGGAGGGCAAGCCAGGGGGGTACAGGTGCTTTATAAACCGGCCCCTAGGCTTAGTTTGGCAGAGATTCACGTCATAATCGTATCATCAATTATCGAGTATCCCGTGTAATTCGAGAGTCGTGTTGTTAACCTACGATTTGAGACTCGGCGAGTTGTTTGCCGGTCCCCAGATCGCTTATCATCATTTTCCCCTTCGAGCTAAACCCTCTCCCAAATACCTGTGTCGACTTGCCCCAAGATCAGTTACCCCTGGTAACATCTGCCGTGGTTATCCCACGACAAGCAGGCAGCTTACGTGAGTCTCACCGTCCTTCGTGCTGACTACTGGGGGTTTGATGATTCCATCTATCGTCACATCCCCCGTGGTTACATTACGTCGGCGGGAGTTCACTTCACTCTCCACGGCAACCTGGATACCTACGAGTCTGATAGCTCCAGGCTGCACACCACTGCTCAGTTTGTGAGGCACAGTGACGCAGTTGCTTCCACACTGTCTCAGGAGTTAGCTTCAGTCAGGGAGCAGCTCTACCTTGCTCTGACGCGTCTGGCGACGTACACCACAGACTTCGTTCGAGACGAGCGCTTTGCGCGTTGCACTCAGCCAGCTGGTCTTCCTCTGACAGATGCTGGAGGTTACGAGCCGATCAGAGGTCCACTTCTCGACCTTGGTCCTGGTTACACTGGGATTCCCCGCTTTGGAGCACAGGGAGACGACGCTTTCTACTTCACCACACCGAGAGTTGCTCTCAGAGCAATCCCGCTCTATGTGGATCGTCGTTCTACTTACTTCCGTGGGATTCCTCCTCACTGTATCTCTCGTCGTACTACTCGCCGTCGTCCTGCGTGATGAGCATGGGAGTACCAATGTATCCGTTCCTAGCTATGTTTAGTTATCCTTTGGCATTCGAACCATGTATTGGTCTGTTGGATATTCTGATGTAATTGAACATGTGATGATGTACCTGTTGGTTATCTATTCATGCGTCGGAATAATCTATCTTTCGGTTACCAATGTCTATCCTTTTCTATTGTTGTGCTAAAATGCATTTCTGTTCAGGATGCCTCCAACCAGGAACTCCCCGCCTGAGCCACCTCCGCTCACGGAGCTGTTGACTCAGATGACTCAGGTCGTGGCTCAGATGGCCCAGATCCAGGCTAACCAGCACAACAACCAGAATGCTCCACGGGTCAACATCAAGGAGTTCCTCAGCTTGGGCCCAAAAGCTTTCGTGGCAACACGTGAGCCCCTGGATGCTGATGACTGGATCCGTGACATAGCCAGGACTCTCGAGATCGCACATGTTGCTGAGGAAGATAAGGTCAAGTATGCCACCTACCTACTGAAGGGTCAGGCAGCTTCTTGGTGGGAGAACTACCAGACCATGAGAGCTGGCTATCCTATCACCTGGGGCTGTTTCAAGGATGCCTTCCTGAAGCACCACATCCCAGATAGTCTCATGGAAAGGATGCGTGAGGAGTTCTGCTCTTTCAAGCAGGGCAAGCTGGACGTTATCAGCTATCAGACCGAGTTCAATCGCCTCGCTCGATACGCTGGTGAAGAAATGTCCACTGAGGCCAAGAAGATGGCAAGGTTCCGCCGAGGTTTTAACCCGGAGCTGAAGTACGCTCTCACAAATGTCAAGTGCAAGGACTTCGAGGAGCTCGTGAACACCGCGCTCAATGAGGAAAATGGGCGCAAGGCGTTCGAGGAGTCCCGCAAGCACTCGCGTGAGGGTGGTTCCTCCTCCAACATGACCACCCCTCCGCAGAAGCGCCGCATCTGGGTGCCAAATGGTGCTGTCACTCGGGCTCCAAATGCCCAAGCTTCTCCAGGCTTTGCTCCCCGCCCACCCAACCCATCTCAGATGCATGGTCAGAGGGTTCCAATGGGGCAGCCAAGGCCAGGTCCTTCTCGTGTCGTCACTTGCTACAAGTGCAAGGATACTGGACACTATGCTGATAAGTGCACTCAGAGGCAGCTACCTCCGCCTCCTCGCCCCAACACCAACCAGGCAATGGTTCGTGCTCCCCCGGCTAAAGCCTTCAACTCCAACAACAGGCCTATCGGGAGGACCGCGAGGGTGAATCATATCAAGGCCGACAAAGCTGAGGAAGGTGCTGACGTCGTTCTCAGTATATTACCCGTAAACTCTATTCCAGCTAAAGTGTTGTTTGATACTGGAGCATCGCATTCTTTTGTGTCAAAGATTTTTGCAAAAGCATACAACCTAGTTCTGGTTCCGCTAAGCAATCAAATGACTGTTCACTCTCCGGGACCGCAAATGTTGACTTCCAAGATAAGTTTGGACAATCAGATCCTGATTGGAGGTCGCATATTCCTTGCTTCACTCATGTTGCTGGGAAACTCTGACATTGATGTCATTCTTGGCATGGATTGGCTGAAGACCCACAAAGCAAAAATTGACTGTGCTCAAAAGTCAATAACTCTCTCTCACCCTTCAGGCCAGATAGTCTATTCTCCATATGGATCAAGTTCTGTTCAGCTGTTCAACCTCGAGGCCAAACCCCTTCCTGCAATTGAAAATGTTCCGGTGGTTTGTGAATTCCCTGACGTCTTTCCAGAAGAGTTGCCAGGGATGCCTCCGGACAGAGCAGTTGAGTTCGTGATCGAGCTTGAGCCAGGTACTGCTCCAATCTCTAAGCATCCATACAAGATAGCTCCTCCTGAACTGAAATTGTTGAAGGAGCAAATCGATATGTACATGGAGAAAGGTTACATTCAGCCTAGTTCCTCCGCTTGGGGTTGCCCAACTCTGTTTGTTGCCAAGAAGGATCAAACAAAAAGACTCGTGGTTGACTATCGTCCTCTCAACGAGAAAACTATCAAGAACAAGTATCCAATTCCTCGTATCGATGATCTTTTTGATCAACTTGCTGGAGCCTCAATATTCTCAAAGTTGGACTTGAGGATGGGGTACCATCAAATAAAGATCAGAAAGGAAGATATTCCTAAGACAGCTTTCACCACTCGGTACGGTCTATATGAATACACCGTCATGTCCTTTGGTCTCACCAATGCACCGGCAACGTTCTCAAGACTCATGAATTCTGTCTTCCATGAATACCTCGACAAGTTTGTTGTGGTATATCTTGATGACATTCTAGTCTACTCAAAATCCGAGGAAGAGCATGGAGAACACCTTCGTCTCACTCTCATGAAACTTCGCGAGCATCGTCTATATGCCAAGTTCTCTAAATGTGAGTTCTGGATTCCAGAAGTTGCTTACCTTGGTCATATCATCTCTGCCAAAGGCATAGCCATTGATCCTGAAAAGGTTAAGGCAACTGTTGATTGGAAACCTCCTAAGACGGTGAAGCAAGTCAGAAGTTTTCTTGGCTTGGCTAGCTATTGCCGTCGTTTCGTCCAAAACTTCTCCAAGATTGCTAAACCTCTCACTGATCTCACAAAGAAGGACAAGAAGTTCGTTTGGACTCCACAGTGTGATGAGAGTTTCAATCTCCTGAAGACTAAACTCACTTCTACACCTGTTCTAGTTGGCCCAGATACCACCAAACCTTTCCAGATATTCTGCGATGCATCTCTCCAAGGTCTAGGAGCAGTTCTTATGCAAGAACGTCAAGTTGTGGCTTATGCTTCACGTCAGTTGAATGCACATGAGCAAAACTATCCCACTCATGACCTAGAACTTGCAGTAGTTGTGTTTGCCCTCAAGAAATGGAGACAATACTTGTTGGGTAACAAAACTGAAATCTTTTCCGATCATAAGAGTCTGAAATACATCTTCACTCAGCCAGATCTAAACCTCAGGCAAAGGAGATGGATTGAGAAGATTAAAGACTTTGATCTCACCATTTCTTACACTCCAGGCAAGGCTAATGTTATGGCCGATGCTCTCAGTCGCAAATCTTATTGCAATAATCTCATGATCATGGAAAGCCAACCTCCACTTCATGAAGAATTCCAGAAGCTGAACCTTGGTCTTGTTCCTCAAGGATATCTTGCTAGCTTGACAGCCAGTCCAACTCTCGAAGACAAGATTCGTTCTGAACAACTTCGTGATGCTGAAATCAAGAAGATTGTAGAGCACATCAAAGAAGGCAATGATAAATTCAAGTCCTTTTCAATTGATGACAAGGGAACTGTGTTCTTCGAAGGACGCATTGCAGTTCCTCAGATTCAAAGTCTCAAAGATATCATTCTCAAGGAGGCTCATGAAACTCCTCTCTCTATCCACCCTGGAAGTACAAAGATGTACCAGGATCTTAAGACTCTGTATTGGTGGTCTGGCATGAAACGTGAAATTCCTCAATACGTTTCTGAATGCGACGTTTGTCAACGTGTTAAGGCAGTCCATCAGAAAACAGCCGGTCTTCTCCAACCTCTGAAAATTCTTGAGTGGAAGTGGGACATGATTGAAATGGACTTCGTTACTGGGTTTCCAAAGTCCAGGAAAGACAACGATGCAATCTTCGTTGTTATTGATCGTCTCACTAAGGTAGCTCACTTCTTTGCTGTCAAGGAAACTATCTCAGCTAGCCAGTTAGCAGAGCTCTACACAGCAAAGATTGTTCCTCTTCATGGTGTTCCATTGGAAATAAGCTCAGACCGTGGAAGTATCTTCACTTCTCATTTCTGGAAGAGTTTTCAAGAAGCTTTGGGCACTAAACTTCTGTTCAGCACAGCTTATCACCCTCAGTCTCAGGGGCAAGTCGAAAGAGTCAATCAGATTCTCGAGGATATGCTCAGAGCATGTGGTCTCTCCTTTGGCATGAAATGGGAGGATTGCCTTCCATATGCTGAATTCTCCTACAACAACAGCTTCCAGGCAAGCCTAGGCATGGCACCATTTGAGGCACTGTATGGCCGCAGATGCAGGAGTCCAATCAATTGGTCTGGAGCTGGTGAACGTTCACTCTTAGGCCCTGACATTGTTAAGGAAGCCGAGGAGAAAGTTCGTATCATTCGTGACAATCTCAAGATTGCCAGTCTCGTCAGAAGAGTTACTATGACAGCAAGCACCGGGACATGGTCTATGCACCTGGTGACAAAGCATATCTCCGTGTAACTCCCCTCAGAGGCACTCATCGTTTTGGTGTGAAAGGAAAGCTGGCACCAAGATACATTGGTCCTTTCAACATTCTCTCAAGGCGTGCAGAAAATGCTTATCGTCTTGAACTTCCAGAAAAACTATCCAAAGTGCACGATGTGTTCCACGTGTCACAGCTCAAGAAGTGTTTCAAAGATCCAGATCGTGCAGTTGATCATGATTCCATTGAACTGCAAGATGATCTATCTTATGAGGAGCACCCTATCCAAATTCTCGATGAGACCATTCGTAAGACTCGCAACAAGAGCACCAAGTTCTTGAAAGTGCAGTGGTCGCATCATTCCGATAAAGAGGCAACATGGGAGACCGAAGAGGATCTTCGCAAGAAGTATCCGGACCTTTTCACTTCTCAGTAAGGAATCTCGGGGCGCGATTCCTTCAAGGGGGGCGTTTTGTAACATCCCAAGTATGAAAATATCCCCTAGAATGTTTGTTCTCATGTTTAATTAAAGTATTGCATCATGTCATCATGTTTAATTATTTGTTTGCATTTGTTACTATTTGTTTTGCATCTGTTTTATCTTGTTTTCACATTTGAAATTCAAACAATAGCCAAACATTATTTTTCATACTTGCTCTGTTACAACATTTGAAATAAAAATCACAAATAAAAACAACCCATTTGTTGTCTTATTTTTCAATATTGATCAACAAATAAAATGGTGCTTTCTTTTCAATTAAATAATTTCCCAAATTGCTTTCAAACTAAAAACTCAAATTCAAACAGCACCAATTTCCAACTCATGAAAGCTAACAAACTATTCTAATGTTTTAATCCAATTAATAATAGGGTTCACCATATTAAACTTGTTGTTTTCAAATTACTAATTAATTAAATTGCAATTTATCCCAAATTCAAACCATTTTGGCAAAACAGCAAGTTTTGAAAACTTTTGGAAAACAAAAGTTGGTTTCTAGTTGCTAAATTAAAAAACTAGACTAACCACAATTTTTACCAAAATTTTGCTAACCTAAAAGCCTCCTTTTTCTTCCATTTGTTTTCTGCAAAAAAAAATATAAAACAGAAAAAGAAAAAAAGGAGAAAACTACAGCGCGCGCAGCACCTAAGCCTAACCCCAGCCCACCTAACCCTCTAACTCGCAGCCAAGCCCGTTACCGCGCCTCGTACCGCTTCGAATAGAACCCCGTCGTCCTCCTCCGCGGTACGGCGCCCATCCGAGCCGGCCACGTCGCCGTACGGCGGGCTCCGACGGCCACCCTTGGCTTCCGAGCCCTATAAGACCCCCACGGAACCCTAGGGCGCAGCACCCAACCCTAGGTCACCTGTCCCTTCTTCCCCGCCGCCAATTCCACCTCGCAGCCGCCGTTTTCCCCTCTCTGTTCTCCTCCCCGACGACCACCGCCTGAAACCACCCTCGCCGCCGTCGCCATGCAGCTTCCCCCTCGTCACCCTCTCTCGGTTGGACACCCGCACGCACTCGGTGAACCCCGGTAACGCCGCCGCCATCTGCTACCTCGTCGCCGGCCGCGCCACCCGAGCACCTGCTTCCACGACGAACGCCGGTGAGCGCGCCACCGTCCCATCTCCTCCTCCTCCTCTCTGCCATGCCTCCGTGCACGCATCTGCACTGCATGCATCGCCAACACCCAGCACAAAGCAGCGAGCACGAGCCGTTGATCATCGCCGGCGGCCACTGCCTGTACCTGTCCGAGTTTCAGTTTTGTTCGTTAGTTAGCTGTATCCGCGATGGTAACCTCAACTTGGCCGCGTATCTGAACCTGACAAGAAACGCGCAACAGCGCAGCTGGTTCAGTGAACGCGCAGCGAGCGAGAGGTGCAGGGTTCGAGCCCCTGCCCTCGCGGGATAAATCCCGTCTTTTTTTCGACTAAGTACTGACAGGGAGGGCCCCCTGTCAGTCACTCGTGTGGCCACGCAAGCACAGCGAGATTTGGGTCCCCCTGGCAATTACTGGGTGTGTCTACTGTGCGTATAAAACGATTTTAAACAATTTCTATATTCAAGTTTAGGCCCTTTGTTTTAACAGATTAGTCCCTGGAAGTATTTTGGCAATAAAATTAGTTTTATAACTCCAATAAATGAAAATAAAATATGCACAATAATCTAAATTTAATTGTCTATCTTTTGCTATCATTTGTTTTCTGTTTTGAAATTTCAAAATTCAATTTAAATTTGAATTCAAATAATTCAAATGCAATTTGCTAAATTCAATAACTAATTCATTATTAATCCAATAAATACAAATAAAATATGTTTTCCATACCATTTTGAATAAACTTTTCAAATATAAATTTTGTTTCATTGTTTGAATAATTTAAATTGCCTAAATAATTTAATACTTGTTTAATTCATTTAAATTTGATAAAATCATAACTTGCTCAAAATAAAATATTTTTGAACATGCAAAATATGTTTTCCAACCATCAAAGTGTGAACTTTTCAAATGTGAGTTTGAATTTATGTTTTGAACAAATAAAATTCAAATAATATTCACACTTGTTTTAAATTCAATTAAAACCTGTTTAATATTGTTTAATTCATAATAAATTCATCCTAAATCCAATTTCAATATTTGAAACATGTAATCCAACTAAAAATTTGATGTTCTTTTCAAATATAAATTTTGTTAATTGTTTTGCACACTCTAACTTGATGAAAACAACAATTGTTTGTGTGACATGTTTAAGTAACCCAAAATTTCCAAACTTAATAAATAATTTCCAAACTTGTTTTATTCTTTTAACACTTGCATCTGTTGTTGTTATCTTGTTGTTATCATCATGCATGCATCATGCTAACAACTTTCACATAATAATTAATTGTAAATCATTTGTTTCCACTTATTTCAATGGACCTTTTCCATATGCAATCCAATTGCATATGGGTCCATATAAATTGTGTTATTATGTTAGCTAGTTTATTTTGATGCAACCATTAACTTTTCATGCATCATCTTTGATTGTGCGCAATGCCATGATAATGATTGTTTATATTCCTGCCTTGTTTGTTTGCTTCTTCTCGGATAGACGACGACGTTGATACCGACGATCTTTACGACACCCCTTCTGAGGATCTAGCTCAGTACCCGGCTACTGGGTTTGCAGGCAAGTTATCACTCACATGAACCACTGTGTTCCTTTCAACATTGGTTACCGATGCTTTCCGTTGTTCTTTTCTGCTAGCCTTAGTAGTAGTTGTTCTGTTACGAACCTATAACATGAATCCTTTAAACCTGATATTGCCTCATCTCCCTTCCTACAACCCATTGTTTGAGCCAGTGCCTTACTAGCATGCTTAGGCTGCTTTGCTCGAGTCTGTTACCCGTTGCTTTCTGTTATTATTATTCTATCATATTCTGGGGGCTCGATGTTAATCAATCAACCTGTTATTAATAATATGCTGATAAGGCACCGGCAGGAGGCCCTGTGTGGTTTTGGAGCCTGCTAGTGTCGACCCTAATAGGAAAAGGGTCTTGTCTACCGATCCATGATGAGCGCACTACCCGCATGTGGGAAGCGAGTATGGGCGCCCCCCTCAATTTGATTTGATTCGCATCTCGTCCAAATCATCTCATTTAGTTCGTGTTTTCCATTTGCCGCATGCATGTTTTTGCGAGCCCAGCGCAGGGTGGAACTTTTGTAGTCGGCATATAGGGGGACACGTTCTTAGAGTGCTATGAGGGTCCATTTTCTTCTGGGCTCGATTAGCCGTGCGCCCAAGGTGCTTTGGGCTTGATGCGAAGAAGAATTGAGTTGTGTTGAGTGCCACGCTTGGTGGGAGGCATCCCATCTGGCGAGGTATTCTTACGTGTACGGCCAAATTGGTGCAACCCTGCAGGGATAATCTTCTCGAGAAGCCGTGTTTTCCGCGGTTATGGTTAACTTGGTGAAAGTACTGGCTAACAAGTACTCAGAACAACTTACACCTAACTATTGATGAATTGACTAGTAATAGACTTATTGTCACCAACAACTTGATTCATTATTCATTAATTTCAACTGTGTGAGTTATCCTCGGATTGCTTCTTTGGATAAGGGGCGAGATCCAGGATGGGTTTGTTTCATGGTTAACAACAGTTGGTTACTATACGCTATCCTATCCCCTTTCTGATAGCTGGAAGTTGTAGATTTCTGTAGTTGGTTAGCGCAGCCAGTTGCAGCATCTTTCATATCCCCTTCTTCCGTTGAACCAAGGTTTCTGTACTTGGTGTTGACGGGTTACACTTTGGTGAACTGTGAGTCTTGCTTGCCAGTACGTTGTTGTACTGACCCCTTTGGGGCTGTGGTTTACGCAGACTACGACTACGGCTACGATGACCACCAGGATGGCTACTTCGTGGAGTTTGACGAGACTGCAGACGAGTAGATAGCTGGACCCCGGGCAGGATCCAGGACCTACGTGGATGGGCTTCGTCTTATTTATTTTCTCCGGCTTCTTAAAGCCTGTTGGATTTGTCTGTACTCAGACACCTTGTTTGCTTCCGCTGATGTAATGAATGCTATGTTGGGACATGTGTCCTCTGGATGATTGTATTTGCTATCTCTGCCTTACTGAAGGCCATTTGCAACCTTATTTCAATCTTTTGTGTCTTAGAGATATGTTGTGATTATCATTCGTTTAACGCTGTTGACGTACCATGTGTGATTGGTATGAAGTACGTCGACAGTAGTGCCTTTGATCTCTAGTGGATAGTTTACATCGACGATGGAATAGCAGGGCTTGTGTTGTCGCGCATAAGCGCAGGCCTACCAGGAAGCTGGGACGTGGGAGCAGTTATGCCCCATAATCCAAGCACCTGCTATCCAGTTTGGCCCGATGAGTATCCCTTAGAAGTCAGGGTGCGACATGAATGTATGCATATCGAATGTGTCCTTGAACAGTGGTTCTAGGGCGGACCTTACAGAGACACCGCTAGTGAAGGCTATGGCCCCCTGTCATATTTTTCTCATAAGTACAACCTTCTTTTGAGAATTTTAATCATATATTCCTTGTTGTACTATTTTTACTTTAATTACTTTCCAAGACTCTATACGTTTAATTCTCCTATTTTTAGCAAGACCGGAAGATTCACAACATTTTGGAAAGTTAGGGCAAGAGAGAGTTTGGGCTTGTGTGCAGGTTCCATGCTTGGTCAAAATCGATAAACAGCGTCGTTGATACGAGTAACCTTCTTCCAGACTATGAAGTTCTACTGGTTTGATAAACTATGGTTCCATACTAGGGGAAAATTTACACTAGACTACATCATACCTTCCGCTTGGGATTTCCCAACGACCGTGTGATCACGTCAGCATCAAGTACTTTTTCTGGTTCCGTTTCCGGGGGCTTCTAGATTTCTGCAAGGGGAGTCTCACACTTCCACTCTCTTTCTTTCTTTTTTGTTCTTGCTTAGTTTACTTTTGTTTCATTTTGTTTTCTCTTTATCAAAAACCCAAAAATAATATTAGTTCCCTAGTTTCTAGTCTTTTATTCATGTTATTAGTTTATTTTGTTTTATCCTGCAAGCATGGATACCAATGATACTAATAAGGTTTGTGATTTTAATATTACCAATACTAATAATTTCATATCCACAACAATTGCTCCACCTTCTGCTAAAACAGATTCCTATGAAATTAAACCTGCATTGTTAAATCTTGTCATGAAAGATAAATTTTCTGGCATTGGATAAGATGTTGCCTCTCATTTAAATAAATTTTTTGACTTATGTGAAATTAAAAAATTCAAATAGGTAGAAGGTGATATTGTAAAATTAATATTGTTCCCTTTATTTTTAAGAGGAAGAGCTAAAGAATGGTTTTTGTCTTTGCCTGAAAATAGCATTGATTCTTGGACTAAATACAAAGATACTTTTATTGTGAAGTATTAACAACCAGAAAAAATTATACTACTAAGGAGTAAAATTATGAACTTTAGACAAAATGATAATGAACATGTTGCTCAAACTTGGGAAAGAATGAAAACTATGGTTAAGAATTGTCCCACACATGGACTAACTATGTGGATGGTTGTCCAAACTTTTTATGCGGGATTAATTGTTTCTTCAAGGAATTTATTGGATTCAGATGCGGGAGAAACCTTCATGGACCTCACTTTAGGTGTAGAAAACAAGTAATTTGATGATCTAATGACAAACTAATCCCAATGGCACGCAGAAAGGACTCTAATAGGTAAAAAGGTTAATTCTATTGAGGAGGTATCTTCTCTGAGTGATAACATTGATATGCTTTCTTTTTTGCTAATAATGTTCCCTTGAACCCTCTGGTTGCTAATTACAGTTATCAAATTGATGTGATTTTTATTGCTAGAAATAATTTCAACAACAGTCCTTACGAAAACAACTTTGGTGGGTTAAATCTATAGGCCATATCCTAATAACAATGGAAATTCATATGGTACTTCTTATGTAAAGGCTTAATATAATCCTAAAAGTTCCACCTCTGATCTTGAGAACAATCTTAAATAATTTATCACTTCATAGAAACATTTCAACCAAATTGTTGATGAAAGGCTTTGAAAACTAGATACTTGTGCTGAAAGTTGATAGTATTGCTCATGATATAGAAATTTAAAAACTAAGTACTAAACCTCTTGAAGACAAGAAAACTAAACCTATAAATCCTATAAAAGTTCAAATAAATGAGAACATAAGAATTTTAGCACAAATTCATGCTAGAAGAGAAAGAGAAGCTGAAATTGCTGAGAAAAACTGCTAAAAGTTAGCATGTTAAATCCTATCCAACCCTTTGAAGAAGTTAAAACTTCCAGTACCAAATAATATCCTAATTCTTCTTAACATGTTGATTTCAAAACAAATGGGATGTGAGTGGCCATGACTTTAGATAGAAGGAGTCCCAAAAGTTCGGAGCTTGAAACAAATTCTAGTGAGAAAATTGTTGCAAGTGGGATTCAGTATAATATGACTTTTTGAGAAAAAACTTCCACTATGTTTGAGGATGATAAACTTTATATTGATATTTGCACCATCTTTTTTGTTATTAAGTTCTTAAAAAAATTATCTAAAGATCCTAATGCAAGTAAAATAAATATGGCTTTCACTAAACATATCACTAATGCTCTCATTGAAGCTAAGGAAGAAATGCTCAAACTTGAAGCCTCTATTCCTAGAAAATTACAAGATGGTTGGGATCCCACTATAAGAATAAGATTGAATGATTTTGATTTCAATGCTTGATTTGAAACCATTGGATGAAAGTATTTTGGGAGTACATCTTATAGACTCCACTGTTCAAAGACCTTTGGGAAGGATTGATGATGTTCTTATTATTGCTAATAATAAATATGTCCCTGTTGATTTCTTTTTTGGATATTGAATGCAATGCTTCTTGTCTATCATTTTCGGGAGAAATCTTCTACACATTATTGATACTCTTATTGATATGAAAAAGGAAATTATAAGATTTAAGTTCATCCTTCAAAAGGGCACGGAACATTTCCCTAGAAAGATAATGGAGATTCCTTTAGAGTCCCTTTTGAGGACTACATATTATTCTGTTGATAATATTTGGTTCATTCTTCATGCCTAGCTAAAAGGCGTTAAAGAAAAGAGCTTGTGCGAGGCAACCCACTTTGTTTTCCTTTGTTATTTGTTTGTTTTCTTTTGTTTTACTTTGTTATTTTTGTGTCTTGGAAGTTGATACTTCTGACGCTCCTTACACTTTTTATTATGTTATTGGGCAAAGAGTAGCCTCTAATAGACAGTTCGTATGATTTGGGAAAATTGTTGTTTTCTATCCATATTTTTGCGCTTCACCAAAAACCTCGATTCTATCAACTAGAACCCAAGGAATTTTTGGTAATGTTTCAGAACCTTACCCATGTTGTTATCTAACTTCAATTAGTTTCCCACTTTTTATTTGAGAAACAGAAGATTTTAAAAAATCATCTTTACCGATTGTTTCTATTTTGACACATTTCTTCCAATATTTGCATTTGTGTCTTAATGTCTTTATTTTGGTGTTCTTTTGAGGGGAATAGATTTAAAACAAGTTCTGAAATTATCTAATGTTTTAAAGGAAGTGTTACACTTGTCTTGAAACTGAACCCAGTGAATTGATTATTTTGATTACAGTAACGTTGCTAATAAATATTGTGAGATGTTTTAGGTGGAGCAAGTTTTCAAGTGTAGAGAAAGAAGTATGATATGATGAGATGAAGGATGGACAAATTCTCAATCTTGGGGATGCCCATGTCACCCCTATACATATCCACGAAGTACAAGCGTCAAAGCTTGGGGATTCCCAAGGTATCCCTTTCTTCATCAACAAAAATATCAGGTTTCTTTATAACCACTATATTTTTATTGCTTCACATGATATGTGTTATTCTTGGAGCGCCATTTATTTTACTTTCACTTTGTTTTCTTTTACTTTATTTTATGGTTGCATCCTAGCATACTTTAGTTTGGAGAGAGACACGCTCTGTATTTCGTGCCGAGAACACTTCAGTTTTCACTCGTATTATTCTGTGAGTATTCAGTTTTGCTAGTACTACGTTTAACTCTTGTTTTTTTCTCAAATTTTCTTCATATCTTGTTGCTTTGCTTCAGTTATATATGATTAGCTCTGTAGTCTTTGATGATTATTTTCTTTGAGATTTTTTCATATAAGTTGATTGGTGTTGGAAAAGAGTAAATTGGTTCATGCTTATAGTGGTGCAAAACGAATCTTGTATTGACTGTGGTTTAGAATTTTGCATGTCATGTTAGATGTTATTTTCATTGTGTGATTAGTAGTATATGATGTATCATGACTAGTCTCAAATACCTGACAGTGCTTAATGTGCCATTGAATTTAATCATGTGTTGTTTCGTCATGGTATTGTGGTATTCTCATTTAAAGGCTTTACTTGGATTGACTTGGCGCATGCTCACACCATGTTATGAATATAGCAAATCCACATATAGCCTTATGATAATTTAGTTTTTTACTTGTAATATCACTTCATGTGTTGATTAATGATTTTTTGTCGCTATGCATGATTATGGTCGTTATTGCTCTTAGGTGGTCTCTCCCAGTCTTCTGCTAGCCTTCACCATGTACTGTTTATGAGCTCTGCTCGTGCATAAAACTATCAAAAACCACAGTTTTCCAAATGTGCCCACCATACCTACCTATATGTGGTATTTCACCTCCACTCCAAGTAAATTTCTCATGTGCTGCCTTTAAAGATTCAAAAAAATTACATGTTTTGTGTTCCTGTTTCACCTCATGAGGAAGTAGTTTAAAGTTTATTATGGTTTGTGTCAAGAAATTTTCTTCTCCCTCATTTCACCCGATGAGTATGGAATATATACTCATCCTAATTTGAAGAGAGTTGGTCCCAGATAATATGAACTTAAAAAACTATAAAAATGCACTTCCCCATGGATTGTTGAAAGTTTGTGGGCACCCGTGGATACGGCTAACTCTGGTTTGTTAAAAGAAAGGTGGTGGGGGGGAGTGATACGTCTCCAACATAACTATAAATTGTCATGTTCCATGATGATATTATGCCAATTGATACATGTTTTCTCCCTTCTTTATGTCATTTTTATCGATTTTCCGGACTAACCTATTGACAAGATGCCACAGAGCCAGTTTCTTGTTTTCTGCTGTTTTTAGTTTCAGAAAAGTTGTTCTGCAAATTTTCTCGGAATTGGAAAATTCGAAGCCCGGAAGTCTTAGAATTCCCGAAGCTTCCACGGAGTCCCGAAGAGACCCGGAGGGGGGCCTCAGGGGGCCCACGCCATAGGGTGGCGCCCCCCCCCCCTTGGCCGCGCTGGGGGTGGTGTGGGGCCACTAGGGCTCCACAGACGTCGCCCTTTGGCCTATTTATACTCCTCCGAGGGAAAACCCTAAAAGAAATCGGCCTTTCCCACCAAAAACATTCGTAGCTCCGCCGCCGCCACCAACAAGTTTCGGGGGATGGATGTGGGGACCCCGAACTAGATGTCCGAGACCGCCAATATGCATACACTCATGATCCCAGATCGACAGTCATGAGCAACATATTTAGAGATGGTACATCAGAGTTCACATCCATTACACGAATAACATAGTCTTACACAAATGGTCTATCGACCAAGCCTGAGACAACTGTCGTGCAGGACAGTGGAAAACACACATAGCATAACTGCTTTATTGTAGCGAAAGCAAACACGACGAGCGGAACCCATGTCAACGCCTTAGCACCACAGGCTGCTGACCGGGAGACGTGCCTAGTAAGCGGGATCGTCAAAGTACTCCTCCTCAAAGGTATCCTCCTGAGGAGGCTCCTCGAAATCTGACCAAGACAATAGCCAGGGACGAAACCAAACCTGAGTACGTTTGAATGTACTCGTGCAAGTCACCCTAAATGCAGCCCAAAAATGCAAGTATGGCAAGTGGTGGTAGGATGGCTACTTAATTTAGGGCTTGTACTATCCATGGTGAATATAAGACTCATCATGGTTGAACAATTTTATTTCTTTTGGAAACAACCTTTTAGAAAACAACCTTTCCGAACCAACATTTCTCCGGTACCTCAAAGGTACGATTGTTCCCTTTCACGTACCTCCCAGGTACAACAACATAAAAAAGTTTCAGCTTTTTGAAAACATTGACACAATACTAGCTACATGGCCATTCAACTGCCCATATCCGAGGGCGCGGCTATTCTGAATAGTTTTACTCCGCAGAGGTGTACAAATCCACAAGATCCAGTACATCCGCCGTGAACAACCACGGACTGTCTGAGACAGTATGCAAACATCGGAAAACTGGTCCTAACCATCCACTATGTTCGTGCTAGTAAATGACTACCCCTTCAATTGGGTTTGTTCTCCCCGGCACCGAGTGAGTCAGCCGTATCGATCCGGTTTCCCCTGACAACACACTGCCATGGCAGGAGACCCAACTGTTGCAACCGGTGGCGAACTTAATCCCCACATTGTGAATGTCCCGTTTCTCCCTCCTGGCGACAATTCGGTTCGGGGGACTCTAACCCCTATAGCACTTTGAGGTAGACACGGACTAACATCGACAAGCAATTAGCTAGACCCCGTACCCAGATTGAGGTAATGTGGCAGTACGGCTTGGTTGTCCGGCGAAGACTAGGTTATGTGTCATTTTTGGAAAACAAGATGAAAACATTCCTTCCTCCCTCAGACAAGGTCCCACCTTTCCTCGGGGTTTTTCCAAGACTTTTTGCTTTCCAAAAAAATCAAGTTGAAGTGTCCCCTAAGGGACTTAAGTTGATTAATTTATGGCTCCAAGATTTCCTAAGGGCTTGGTAACACCAAGATTATGGAGTGGCTACGACAGTTTATAAGAGCGAACAAAACCATGTCTTACTTTGAAAGAAGTAACTTGAAAACACTTAAGTAAAACTTCAGAAGTAAAACATGCATGGTAAATAAAACAGAAGCAATCATTTAGGATGGCTTGCCTTGGCCCTGGTCTTGATCACACTCTTGAAATAAACAAGAGTTACAGAAAACCTCTTCAGGAGCAATAGTCTCTTCGTTATCTAACGTCGTAAAAAGGTAAAAAGAAAAACACTCAATCAGAACAAGACAAAGACAAACACAAGCTAGTACAGCACACATACAGCAAGCATTCATCTAAAAAGAAACAACCAAAATAGCAATGCTACCTAATGCTAAAACACTCAAACAATCACTAGAAACAAGCATGGCATGACATAGTCTTTTACAAGGCAAGTAGCAAGTTTATGGCATGAGTCCAGTGGGTGTATCACTCTCATACAAGGCCATAAAGAGTGATATGAATCTCTGGTCATTCACAAAAATGAATACATAGCATGGAAAATAATCTAGGAAAGAAATAACAAGCATGAGGTGTGAAAACAAGCATTTCTATACACATGCAAGGCATAATCTAATTATAAAGTATAACTAAGCATGCAACCAGAGGATAAACAAAAACATAACAGAGACATATTATACATGCATGGCATGAAAACAATCATGGCATGAAAGTACATGTGGCAAACAACTCTAATAATCCAAGAACATGGAAAATAAGCATATATATAGAGACATGCATGATAACCATGGCATTTTCATGAACAAGATTCATTCTAACATGGTAGATCTATAATATAACAATCATATAGCAGTGAAAACAACTCCTACACATGCTAGTAAGATCACACAAGGCATTCATACACTTAGCAAAAATAAATAAACATGAGATTCAAAACATGGCAGAATACTATAAAACTTGTAATGCATGCCAAAATTATTCTACAACTCAAAACATCACACAAATCTAGGATATGATATATCTAATCATACAGAAGAACATCCAAAAGGATTTATCTCAAAAAGCATTTTAGAAAAATTCATAAAATTCATTTAGTGGCTCTCTGGTTGTTTACCATTTTGCATGTCATTTTAAATAGGAAACTCAAGTGCCTGTGAGGTCAACTGATATAGTTAGAGTTCAACAAGATCTATCCAGAGAGATCAATCTCACTTCAGTTGGATTCCTAAATCAAAAGTTATTGCATGTTTATGTTTTCAGATAGGCTGGTTTGTAGGATTTTCCATACTCAAACCAGGGATGCAAATGTGGATCGGCCACTTGCATGTGGTTAGGAAAACATGCAAGTACAGTGGAGAAAATTGGAGTGGCCAGGTTTGGAGTTTTAGTATTTTTAGAGTTATTAAAGTCATTAGGCAGATTTCTGGAATTTCAAAAAGGATTAAAAACAGGCAGCGCAGGCCTAGTGGGTTGTTTGCCTCCACGCGCCAGAGCGAGTGGCGCTGGGCCGGCCCAGTTCACTTGCGCGCGCGAGCGAACCGGTACGCTGCCGTGCGATCAAGATCTAGTGGCTAAGATTACACCGCAGATGGATTCAAACGGGTGCGTTGATCAACGATCGAACGGCACCCGCTGCGTCTTCCTCCTCGCGACCAAAACGGAGCCACGGTGAGCTCGAGGAGAGCCCGTACGAGCAGAGGCTCACCTTGGGCTCGTTTGAACTCGATGGTTGGTGACGAGGCGATGCAGTGAAGATGCCGCGGCTGTATAGAGGCAGCAGCAAAGCCTAGATCACTCTGTTCTGCCCGTGCGCACCGAGTGGTTCCCGACGGCGTCGAGCACGGCGGCGGCAGATCTGCAAGGCAATGGACAAGAGGAAGTGTCAGGCATGTGTGCCTCGAGTAGGGGAACCAAACGATAAAAAAATGGAGGTGGGAGAGGGAGAGAGGAAGGCCCGGCGTCTGGTTCTTCTCCCGCGGATAGAATGGCGAGTGCGAGCTCTCTGGCTCTCACAGAGAGAGCAATCAGAGAGAGGAGTGGGTGGAGGGGAGTGCGGTGGATGTGGAGAGGTGTGTGGCAAACAGAGAGGGGTAGAGGGCACTTATACAGGGAGCTCACGGGTGGTGGGATGCTCGGGAGCTCGCCACGGCCACAATGGCGATTGCCACCTCGCTCTCGCTTTCCAGAGCACAAGCTGCACGTGTATAGGCATGCGCTAGCTTGGTGGCATCCCTGCGTGCGTGTTCTGGCCCTAGGCCGTGGAGGAGCGGAGCCAGGGAACGGGTGCCACTGTGCTCTGATGACATGGTGGCCCGGCGGGCACCATCCTTGGCATGAAGCTGTTCTCCACCTCTGCAGCGTCCAGGGCAAAACCAGGGGCTGGAATCGATAGAGGGTAGTGCGGGTAGATGGTTTTGCACCAAAGCATGTTGCCACGATGATCAAACCACTCGAATTCGAGCTGAAACTAATCGGGTGCACACACTGTCAGTTTTAGGTTCAGGTTCAGAAAAATTCAGTTAAGAATTTCTGAATTTTGCGAAGTCTGAAAACAGACAGGAGATAGAGAATGTAGGTGATGTTTTGGAGCAGCAAACAAAATTAAAATGGAAAGGTGAAGGTATGGTTTCAAAGAGCACATCACCTAGATTCAGAAACACATTTTTATATGAATTTATAAATTGTGGAAGTGGATGAAAACAAGGGTGAAACAGGGGTAGTTTTCTGTTTTCTTGTTTTTCCCTTTTTCATGTTTTTCAACTAGGTAGAAAAACAATCATGAAAACATAATTTCCACTGGTTCAAAAATATTTCTTTGAACATGTTGAGCAACTCCATATCATAAACATGGATGGCAACCAAAGAAATATTCAAAAAGAATATGGATTCAAGGATAGAAGTGGGGTTAAAAAGTGTATGTGATAGCTAGAAAAAGAAAAGGAAAAATCATGTTTTTCCTTAGAGTTTTCAAATTCAATACTTGTTTTCTTTCTTGGGTGATCAAATACCAAGTTCAACAAGTTTGAAAAATGCCAAGAACAATAAGATAACCATCCTCTCTTTATTTCTTAAAGGAGACACCATATTTACATAAGGAATTTAAAACTCAGAAAAACAACAGGATCAACTGAAAAGTTTTTGTTGGTCCCTAATTCTATGTTTTTCTCCTTATAACCTTGTCTCCAAAAAGAGGATGTGACAATGGATCTCTGTTCTGCCACCCTGCCGAGAAGGGGAAGTGCCCCCGGAAGCCATCTCCATCGACTCCATCGTCGTTGTTGTATCCTATGATGAGGAGGAAGTAGTTCTCCCCTGGGGCTGAGGGCTCTACCGGTAGCTATGTGTTTCATCTCTCTCCCATGGTGTGATCTATATGTGATCGTGAGCTTTGTAATCTAGTTGATTCCTAGATATTATCTTCATCTACTATGCTACTCAAGTGGTTTCTATGATGAGATCTCCGTAAACACTTTGATCACGATGTAAAGGTGACAGTGTGTGCACCGTGTGGTTTAGCATTATATTTATATTTTGTGTTGGATAACCCTATGAAATTGTGGTGTCTGCATGGAACCATCTGGGTACCATGGTGATAGTGTGGGGGTTACTTAGTTGGGAAAGTGCTTACTTTGAGGGGTGTTGTTAAAGCCCTACGCATTGATTGGTGTTGTTATTTGACCGAAGAGTGGCTTGGAGTAGCATAGTGAAGAGATGGTATTTATTAGTTCAATTATGTGATCATTGTTGAGAGTGTCCACTAGTGAAAGTAGGATCTCTAGGCCTTATTTCCAAGCATTGAAACACCGTTTTTTGCCTGTTATGCTACATGTTTGCTTGCTACCATATTTATTTCAGATTTCTATTATTACTTATAAACATCCATATTACTCGCATTTCACTATCTCTTTGCCAAACTAGTGAACCTATATACCTGACAAGTATATTGGGTGTGTTGGGGACAATAGAGACTTCTTGCATCTTAATTGCAGGGTTGCTTGAGAGGGATATAATTGACCTCTACTTGCCTGAGTTCAATAAACCTTGGGTGATCCACTTAAGGGAAACTTGCTGCTGTTTTACAAACCTCTGCGCTGGGAGGCCCAACACTGTCTACAAGAATAGAAGCGTGCGTAGACATCAAGCTCTTTTCTGGCGCCGTTGCCGGGGAGGTAAGGAAAAAGGTACTCACATCCTCGTGTGTGAGTGCTCGAAGTTATTTCCTTTAGATTCTGCAATTATATCTTTTTGTTTCTTGTTTTTATTTTCACTAGTTAGGCTTAACGGAAAACAACAAATATATGAGAGAGCTTTATAATCTTTATATTGAGTTAGGACATGAAGTATTTTAAGAGAAAATGAAATAACCTATGGAGCTTTATTTGCATGCTAGTAGCAATGTTATTAGTATGAATTCTTTGAACAACATTATTTCTAATGCTATGGAAAAGTCTAAGCTTGGGGAAGATAGTTTCGATGAATATGATATTTTTAGTCCCCCAAGCATGGAGGAACAAATTTACTTTGATGATACTTTTTCTCCAATATATGATGATTATAATGATTGTGGTATTCTAGTTCCACCTACTATGAACGATAAATTTTATTGTGATCATGATATGCCTTCTATATATGATGATTACAATGATGAATATGTTATTTTCAGTCCACCTACTATTTAGGAGAAAATTAATTATGATTGCAAAATTCCTCCTATATTTTATGATTATGGTGATGAGAATAATAATCATAGCTATTTTGTTAAATTTTCTTCCACTAATATTAATAAGAATGACTATGCTTATGTGGAGAGTATTAATTATTTTATGCATGTGGCTCATGATAAGAATGTTTTATGTGATAGTTATATTTTTAATTTTATTCATGATGCTATTGAAAGTTATTATGAGAGAGGGAAACATGGTTTTATGCATCTCAACAATATCAAGTTTCCTCCCTTTATGTTGAAAATTTTGAAGTTGCACTTGTTTTGCCTTCCTATGCTAGTAACTTTGTGCTTCTTTGACTTGTTGTTCTACAAGATTCTTTTTCATAGGAAGTGGGTTAGACTTAAATGTGTTTTATATTTTATTCTTGATACTCTCTTATTGTGCTTAAACTCTTATTTTTATGTGAGCATATTTTAAAAATCATTGTGCCTAGCTGAAAGGCTTTAAAGGAAAGCGCTTCCGGGAGACGACCCATTTTATTCTTTGTTTTCAACCCGTTTTCCTTCATTTATTTCTATGTGCGTTGCACCTGGGTGTTGTATATTTGCTTAGAAACCCCTCTGTATCTTTTTTTTGTGTCTTTGTTGAGCCAAGTAAAGCCTCTAGTGGAAAGTTGAGACTATATTTCGGATTTCTACGCGGGAAACAGATTTCTGCTGTCCACTGTTAAATTCGTATAAATCACAGAAAACTCTAAATGACCTGAGTTTTCTTGTGCGTAATCCTGGGCTATATAAGCAACTTTTCTTAGTTGACCACTTTTTATTTGAGCAACAGAAGATTTTCAAAAAAAATCATCTTTACTTGCTGTCCTATTTTGACAAATTTCTGCCAATAATTGCATTTGCATCTTAATCTCTTTCTTTTGGTGTTAGTTTGAGAAAAATAGTTTTAAAATATGTTATGATAGTAGCTAATGTGTTTATGAGTGCTAGACTTGTGTTGAAACTGTTTCTATTGCACTAATGTTGCTAATGAAGATTGTGAGAAGTTTGGTGTGAAGGAAGTTTTCATGGGTCAAGAGAAGAGGATGATATGACGTGATCAAGAAGGGTGAAGAGACTAAGCTTGGGGATGCCCCGGAGGTACATCCCAGCAAATTCCAAGAATACTCAAGCGCCTAAACTTGGGGATACCCAAGGCATCCCCTTCTTCATCGACAAATTATCAGGTCACTTCTAGTGAAACTATATTTTTATTCGGTCAGGTCTTATGTGCTTTAATTGGAGCGTCTTTTATTTTTGCTTTCAGTTTGTTTAGTTTTCATTCCTGTATTTATGGTTGGATCTTATCATACTTGTGTGGGAGAGAGACACGCTCCGTTTTCGTTGCTTAGAACACTCTAGTTCTCATTCTTATTGTTCTGTGAGTGTTCACTTTTTGTTAGTACTGCGTTTAGCCTTTGTTTTCATGCATATCTTATTCAGAGTTGTTAGTTTTAGTAGTTTATGTGAGTACTCTCATGTTTTCTTCCTGTAGCATGTAGAGAATTTTTGTTAAAGCATGTCTTATATGGTGCTTGTTGGGAAAAGAAATTCCTGCTTGAGATAGCATTTTTAACGGTGCAAGTAGAAGCTTGTATAGATTGTGGCTAGAACTTTTTCATGTCATGCTAGATGTTATTTTAGTTTTACAGCCTTGAGGTTTTGAGTAGATTGATTAGCCTCAAATAGCTGAGAGTGTTTAATGTGCCATTGAAAGAATTATGAGTTGTTCTTGTCATATTTAAGCATAAATTTGTGGTATTCTCTTTTGAATGTTTTATTTGGTTGACTTAGCGCATGCTCGCACCATGTTTATGAATATGAACCAGTCACTAATAGCCTCTATGATCATTTAGTTTTTGAACTTGTGGTGCCACTTATGCTTTGATTAATGATGTTTATGTCGCTATGCATGATTATGGATCGTATGCTCTCTTGATTTGTCGCTCCTAGTCTTTTGCTAGCCTCCACCTATACTTAGTATGAGCTCTACTTGTTCATCCAACTCCCTAAAACCAAAAGTTTCCCACTGTGTTCACCATACGTACCTACATGTGGTATTTAGCTGCCACTCCAAAGTAAATTGCTCATGTGCTACCTTTATAACTTTTAAAATTAGTCCACTTCTACTCAGTTTTACCCCTAGCGCCAAATCGACCTCGGTTTTTCCCTAGTCTGTGCGCAACTAGTATGGAGAGGCTAGAACGGTAAGTTTGGAGTCGAATCCGTTAGGCAAAGTGGGCCCGGAGGAGGCAGACTCCGTTTCGCGAAGTGGGTCCGGGTGGGACTGCCAGTTCGTTGAAACCGTCCGGAGCTTACAGGTGGGACCGCGCAGTTAGTTGACTATTCTGAATAGTCCACACCCGAGCTTCCCGCCACCACCGTCGTGCGCTACCGCCCAATTTATTTGCCCCACCGTCGTGCACTGCCGCTCTCGCCGCCCAAATTATCAGGTCACTTCTAGTGAAACTATATTTTTATTCGGTCAGGTCTTATGTGCTTTAATTGGAGCGTCTTTTATTTTTGCTTTCAGTTTGTTTATTTTTCATTCATGTATTTATGGTTGGATCTTATCATACTTGTGTGGGAGAGAGACACGCTCCGTTTTCGTTGCTTAGAACACTCTAGTTCTCATTCTTATTGTTCTGTGAGTGTTCACTTTTTGTTAGTACTGCGTTTAGCCTTTGTTTTCATGCATATCTTATTCAGAGTTGTTAGTTTTAGTAGGTTATGTGAGTACTCTCATGTTTTCTTCCTGTAGCATGTAGAGAATTTTTGTTAAAGCATGTCTTATATGGTGCTTGTTGGGAAAAGAAATTCCTGCTTGAGATAGCATTTTTAACGGTGCAAGTAGAAGCTTGTATAGACTGTGGCTAGAACTTTTTCATGTCATGCTAGATGTTATTTTAGTTTTACAGCCTTGAGGTTTTGAGTAGATTGATTAGCCTCAAATAGCTGAGAGTGTTTAATGTGCCATTGAAATAATTATGAGTTGTTCTTGTCATATTTAAGCATAAATTTGTGGTATTCTCTTTTGAATGTTTTATTTGGTTGACTTGGCGCATGCTCGCACCATGTTTATGAATATGAACCAGTCACTAATAGCCTCTATGATCATTTAGTTTTTGAACTTGTGGTGCCACTTATGCTTTGATTAATGATGTTTATGTCGCTATGCATGATTATGGATCGTATGCTCTCTTGATTTGTCGCTCCTAGTCTTTTGCTAGCCTCCACCTATACTTAGTATGAGCTCTACTTGTGCATCCAACTCCCTAAAACCAAAAGTTTCCCACTGTGTTCACCATATGTACCTACATGTGGTATTTAGCTGCCACTCCAAAGTAAATTGCTCATGTGCTACCTTTATAACTTTTAAAATTAGTCCACTTCTACTCAGTTTTACCCCTAGCGCCAAATCGACCTCGGTTTTTCCCCTAGTCTGTGCGCAACTAGTATGGAGAGGCTAGAACGGTAAGTTTGGAGTCGAATCCGTTAGGCAAAGTGGGCCCGGAGGAGGCAGACTCCATTTCGCGAAGTGGGTCCGGGTGGGACTGCCAGTTCGTTGAAACCGTCCGGAGCTTACAGGTGGGACCGCGCAGTTAGTTGACTATTCTGAATAGTCCACACCCGAGCTTCCCGCCACCACCGTCGTGCGCTACCGCCCAATTTATTTGCCCCACCGTCGTGCACTGCCGCTCTCGCCGCCGCCACCTCCGCACCATCCCCTGCTACGCCACGAGCACCTGCGGCACCACCACCACCTGCGGCGCCACCACCACCTGCTCCACCGCCACGTTCCTCAGCCAGCGCCCCACCGCCACCTGGGTCGCAGCTAGCAGCACACATTTGCGCCGCCAGCACCACCTGCACCACCTGCACCGCCGCGGTCGTTCCGCGTGGCCACCTGCTTCATCGCCGGGGCCGTCCTGGGACGCCGCTGGTGGGGCGCTCGTTCCACCACTCTGCCCGCCACCTGCTCAACAAAATGAATACGAATGAAATGGAGAGCGGCCGCGCCATGGGGTCGGAGACACGCCGCATCCACGATTGGGTTCCCATTGGGTACGTACTGAGATTTGAATTGTCGATTAGACATGGGATGCCATTGATTTGCAGCTGATTGCATCTCTGTTTTCGTGGGTTAGGATGGAGTTGCAGTTTGCTTTCTTGGTGAACGTTAGAAGGGAGCACTACATCGTCGATGCAGACAGTAAAAAGAAATACCAAGGAGGTTTCAGTTATTCAATCCCAATGAATTGTAACTGGAGTTTCAGACAATTTGGGAGGATAATTTGCAGCCCATATCCTTGGGGTTTGCATGATGAAGTGGAATTTAGATACTTTGATGGGGGAAAAGATTGGATCCAAATTAGTAATGATGAAGAGCTTGCTACCATGTTTTCTAAGCATAAGGAGGCAGAGAATTTTAATGTGAAGCTGCAAAATGATGCGGTTGTGCCAGGAGTTGGACATACGGTGGCGGGTTCATCTTCTGTGGCAGGACCATCACGTCGTACTACCAACTCCAGCCAGAACAGTTCAAAACCAACTCGACATGGTGGCTCGACAAGTGTGGGCACTGGGAGAAGGGTTCATGTTCAAGTGGAGGATGATGCCTGCATTTCTGCAGATGATGAAGAGAGGCTATATCCTGATGTTATTCAGAATTTAAGACAGACACCTCGGGCTGAAATCCAATATGAGTCTGACAGTGACGATGAAGAAGAGGAAGACCGGACACCTGTTGAATGGAACCCTGCGAACCCTCTTGAGGCAGAAGGTTGCATTTTTTTCTTCCATGGTTGAGTGTAGAAATGCACTTGTGACGTACTGCATGAAGGTAGAACGTGCCTTTACAGTTGACAAGAGCAATAAAAGGCGCTACACCGTGCACTGTGTGTCTAAAGATTGTCAATGGAGGATGCACGCATCTAAAATGCGTGGCAGCACCAATGTTCAGGTAAAAGTGAACCCTTTTCCCTACACATGCGAAGAATCAACCCTTAGGAAGCAAACAATCAGCAAAGCCAAGTCAAGATGGGTGGCGGATGAAGTAAAAAAATGGGTAGCAGAAAACCATCAAGTGAGTGCAAAGCAATTGCAGAAAAACATCAAAGACAAGTTCTAGATAGATTTACCATACATGAGGGTGTTCAGTGGTAAAAATAAAGCATTGGAATCTATCCATGGTAACTGGAATGAAAGTTTTCAGTTGTTGTATTTATTCAAAGCTGAAGTGGAGAGGACAAGCCAAGGCAGTGTTGGTGAAATTGATCACCACACCGTGGATTACACATTGAAGAAAGTGACAAGGACCAAGGAATGCTTTAGGAGGGTTTTTGTGTGCTTTCAAGCTTGTAAATTCGGTTTTTTGGTAGGCTGCATGCCTTATTTGGCTATTGATGCTACTTTTCTTACAGGGAAGTTTAAAGGCCAGCTAGTAGCAGCTTGTGCAGTTGATGCACACAGTTTTGTTTTTCCAGTTGCCTACGGTGTGCTGGAGACAGAGTCCGAGGAGAGCTGGACATCGTTTTTGCAGAATCTGTGCCAGGCTATTGGACATCCCAATGGATTGGTAATCCACACAGATGCATGCAAGGGTTTAGAAGTAGCTGTGGATAATGTGTTCCCAGGAGTAGAGCACAGGGAATGCATGCGTCACCTTGCTGCAAATTTTGTGAATAAATTCAAAGGAAAGTTTTTTATCGAGAACTTATGGCCTGCATCTTTGACTTGCAGTGTGAGGAAGAACAACTACCACATGAGGCAGTTGTACACAAATGAGAAAGTGAAGTAATACTTGGAAACACACCACTCGAAGTTATGGGCTAGAAGCCAATTCAGTGAAGTGAGCAAAGTTGACTATGTGCACAATAATCTTGCAAAATCTTTCAACTCAATGATCCAGAGACTAAAGGATCTTTATTTGGTGGATTTGCTGGACAGGATAAGGATATAATACGCCGAGAAATTTCAATTCCGTCTTGAAATAGCTAATGCAAAATTCATGGGCCACGTTATTATCCCGGCTGTGATGAAGGTGTTGAAGCAAAAAACAGAGGGCTTGAATATGAACATGAGATTTATCTCGGATACCAAATCAGAGGTATCATTCTTTGATAAAAGTAACAAAGAATGGAGATATCCAGTGGATCTAGAAGAGTAAACTTGGAGTTGTAGGCAATGGCAGATAACTTGTTTGCCATGCATTCATGCCTTGTTTTTCATCACTTCTCTCACAGGTCCAGCAGGGGATATACAGCAGCATGTCCATCATTACTACTCTGTAGCAATGTTCAGAGCCACAAATGCACATGCCTTGCCTGCTTTGGAGGGAAAACAGCAATGGGATAGAGTGGACCCTGGATTCAAACTTTGTGCTCCGGTTCTGAAGAGAGCTGCAGGTAGACCGAGGAAGATTCGACACCGATGTCGCAGCGAAAGTGGAGTTGGAGCGAGGGTGCGTAAGTGCACAAGGTGTGGTGGGACTTGTCATTTCAGCAAATATTGTGATAACGCAGTAGATCCAGGGTTTGGAGAGAGTATGCCAGATGAAAATGATGGTCAGCAGTCGGATGCAGCATTTGAAAATAATGATCAGCAGCCGGATGAAATATTTGAAAATGATGATCAGCAGTCAAGTGATTCAGATGATGCTCTAGATCAAAATGATGATCAAGTTCATGTTCAACTGATTATTCAAATGATGATCAAGTCCATGATGCTCCATATGCTCCATTCGATGATCCAGATGCTCCAGCCGATGATCCGCTGGATGCTCCAGCTGATGATCGAGCTGATGATTCAGATGATGCTCCAGATGCTCCATCAGATTCTCCAGCAGATGCTCCAGATGATGATCCGCTGGATGCTCCAGTCGATGATCGAGCTGATGATTCAGATGATGCTCCAGCTGATGATCCACTGGATGCTCCAGTCGATGATTCTGCCATGATCTCACCAGTTTCATTGGATGCTCCATTGGATGATTCTGCCATGATCTCACAAGTTTCATTGGATGATTCTGCCATGATCTCACAAGTTTCATTGGATGATTCTGCCATGATCTCACCAGCTCCATGCTTAGATGGGTATGTAAATCCTGCCATGATCTCACTAGTTTTCATTTTTCATTTTATTTATTTATAATGATCCTTTCTGTTTTGTACATATCTGGTGTAGTTTCAAAGAAGAAGGCCAAGGTACCGACTACCAAGAGGAGAAGACCACAAGCTGTGAGCAAGATGAGCACAAGGAGCAAAGGGCCACCAAAACAGCCAAGGATCACAAAGAAGCCCTGACGCTATTTAGACTAAGTTGGTGTTGTATTTCTGTTGAATAATGTTGTATTTATGTTGACCGGTGATGTATCTAAGTTAGAACATAGTTTGGACGATGTTTGAATAATGTTGGATGATGTTGAACCAAGTCATTTCAAAATTTTAGGAAAATGTGCTTCAAATGAGGTCTGAAGCTAGGGTAGACACCCCCGTTTGAAATTTCATGAAAAAATCGACCTTGTCAAAATTATTCAAATAAATTTGAGGAGCAACTATATCACATATAACAATATTGTGCGTTGGGTTCATGTCATTTTGATTTTTTTTTGAATTATTTATGCTCATTTGAAACCATCGCTCTATTCTCGTGAGAAATGTGTTTCAAATGAGGTGTGAAGCTAGGGTAAATACCCCTATTTTTAATTTCATGAAAAAATCGACCTTGTCAAAATTATCCAAATAAATTTGAGGAGCAACTATATCGCATATAACAACATGGTGCGTTGGATTCATGTCATTTTGATTTTTTTTTGAATTATTTATGCTCATTTGAAACCATCGCTCTATTCTCATGAGAAATGTGCTTCAAATGAGGTCCGAAGCTAGGATAAATACCACCATTTGTGCTTCAACATTTTTTGGCATCTTGTCTAAATCAGCCAAATTAATTTCCTAGACATGTATTCTACATATATAGTGTAAATCTGAAGTTTCAACATGCTTTCAATAATTCTTCTATTTTTTTATTTTTTATTTAAATAACATGGTTTAATAGAAAAATCATATATAAAATAGATAAAAATCATCGCTCTAGTAAATCTGAAGTTTCATTATGTTTTGAATAATTCTTCTATTTTTTATATAAATAACATGGTTCAATACTTAATAGAAAAGAAATCATATGTAGAACAGATAGAAACCATCGATCCCTGTGGCCAACGGACCAACCAATCCGAGCGCAGAACGAACGTCTCGCGGATCGCTGTGGCTGCGAGCGCATCCGTCCGATGCAAGATTCCTTCTAGAAGGCGTCGATCCAACAGCCCAGGTCGAATCACTGGGTGTCCTTCTAGAAGCTTTTCGGCTGGTCAAACAGAGGGTTGACCAAGCTTGAAATGAGCATACATAATTCAAAAAAAATCGAAAAAATATAAAGCCGACGCACATAGTAGTGTTATGTCATGCAGTAACGAGAAAAAATATAAATATGTCTTATAAAGAATGGAACGAAAAAGCCTTGTGTAATATGTGATATCTTGAACAGACTAGTAGAGAGTTCAAGAAAATGAGATGAGTTTCAAACCTTTGGAACTCAAATAAGGTCAAAATCTCACCAAAGCTTCATTTTGGTGTGACTAATAAAGATCCAAAGTTATTTTTTTCATTTTGATGTTTTAAACTTGTTTTATTTACGATTTTCGATTAAAACCATTATTATTCAAAAGAAAATAAATAATACAAATATTCATCCAATAAATTTTCAGGCTTCGGAATTGCATTATATAGGTCTAATAAAAGTCTAGGAAAAATATAAATAGGATTTATAAACATTAGAACGAAAGTCTTCACTAAAATGTGATTCCTCAAATACAGTAGTAGAGATTTCAAACAGTATGAGGTGGAAACATTGTGAATCTTCCGAACAGTTGGGTTCTACCTTTTTGTTTTGTGTTCCTATGGGCTATCCTAGAACAACCAAGCAAATGGTTCCACATTGCTACCCCCTTTCGACGCCGTTACCGCGTGTTTCCGTATAAGTCCGGTATTTCTCCAGCGGGTAGGGTTTCACCGGGAGGGGGGCTACGGAGCGTCTGGATCCCAACACAAGCTAGGGGGTTCCATACCATGTTAGTATAGGTGTGTTGTGTGCTTTGGATGTCAAAGATTGCTCTCCGGGGTGTGACCCAGCTTCACCGACATCCACTTCTCTCTCGTGAGCGCTAATAGGGTGAAACTCCTGTATCGGACCAAACATCGTGAATCTTCCGAAGAGGTGGGTTCTACCTTTTTTTGTCTTCCTATGGGCTATCCTAGAACAACAAAGCAAATAGTTCCACATTACTACCCCCTTTCGACGCAGTTACCGCGTGTTTCCGTATAAGTCAGGTATTTCTCCAGCGGGTCTAGGGTTTCACCGGGAGGGGGGCTACGGACCGTCTGGATCCCAACACAAGCTAGGGGATGCCATACCATGATAGTATAGGTGTGTTATGTGCTTTGGATGTCAAAGATTCCTCTTCGGGGTGTGACCCAGCTTCACCGGCATCCACTTCTCTCTCGTGAGCGCTTATAGGGTGAAACTCCTGTATCGGACCAAACATCGTGAATCTTCCGAAGAGTAGGGTTCTGCCTTTTTGTTTTGTGTTCATATGGTCTATACTAGCACAACCAAGCAAATATTTCCACATTGCTACCCCCTTTCGACGCAATTACCGCGTGTTTCCGTATAAGTCAGGTATTTCCCCGGCGGGTCTAGGGTTTCACCGGGAGGGGGGATACGGAGCGTCTGGATCCCAACACAAGATAGGGGGTGCCATAACATTTTATTATAGGTGTGTTGTGTGCTTTGGATGTCAAATATTGCTCACCGGGTTTGACCCAGCTTCACCGGCATCCACTTCTCTCTCGTGAGCGCTTATAGGGTGAAACTCCTGTATCGGACCAAACATCGTGAATCTTCCGAAGAGTAGGGTTCTGCCTTTTTGTTTTGTGTTCATATGGTCTATACTAGCACAACCAAGCAAATAGTTCCACATTGCTACCCCCTTTCGACGCAATTACCGCGTGTTTCCGTATAAGTCAGGTATTTCCCCGGCGGGTCTAGGGTTTCACCGGGAGGGGGGATACAGAGCGTCTGGATCCCAACACAAGCTAGGGGGTGCCATAACATTTTATTATAGGTGTGTTGTGTGCTTTGGATGTCAAAGATTGCTCACCGGGTTTGACCCAGCTTCACCGGCATCCACTTCTCTCTCGTGAGCGCTTATAGGGTGAAACTCCTTTATCGGACCAAACATCATGAATCTTCCGAAGAGGAGGGTTCTGCCTTTTTTTTTTGTGTTCCTATGGGCTATCCTAGAACAACCAAGCAAATAGTTCCACATTGCTACCCCCTTTGACGCAGTTACCGCGTGTTTCCGTATAAGTCAGGTATTTCTCCAGCGGGTCTAGGGTTTCACCGGGAGGGGGGGCTACGGAGCGTCTGGATCCCAACACAAGCTAGGGGGTTCCATACCATGATAGTATATGTGTGTTGTGTGCTTTGGATGTCAAAGATTGCTCTCCGGGGTGTGACCCAGCTTCACAGGCATCCACCTCTCTCTCGTGAGCGCTTATAGGGTGCAACTCCTGTATCGGACCAAACATCGTGAATATTTCAAAGAGGTGGGTTCTACCTTTTTGTTTTTTGTTCCTATGGGCTATCCTAGCACAACCAAGCAAATAGTTCCATATTGCTACCCCCGTTCGACGCAGTTATCTCGTGTTTCCGTATAAGTTAGGTATTTCTCCAGCTGGTCTAGGGTTTCACCGGGAGGGGGCTACGGAGCGTCTGGATCCCAACACAAGCTAGGGTGTGCCATACCATGATATTATAGGTGTGTTGTGTGCTTTGTATGTCAGAGATTTCTCTCCGGGGTGTGTCCCGCTTCACCGGCATCCACTTCTCTCTCGTGAGCGCTTATAGGGTGAAACTCCTATATCGAACCAAACATCATGAATCTTCCGAAGAGGTGGGTTCTACCTTTTTTTTTGTGTTCGTGTGGGCTATCCTAGCACAAACAAGCAAATAGTTCCACATTGCTACCCCCTTTCAACGCCGTTACCGCGTGTTTCCGTATAAGTCTGGTATTTCTCCAACTGGTCTAGGGTTTCACCGGTAGGGGGCCTACGGAGCGTCTGGATCCCAACACAAGCTAGGGGGTCAACGCACTATACCAACTATCTCTAAAAATGTCTAGAAATGACATGGCCGAGTAGTGCAGACAGCACCCATCTACACTATTGTACATGCCCTAAAAACAGAGTGAACCAGATCCTCTTACTTTGGCCACCTTACGTTCTCTGACTTTCTCCCATGACACGTGGCTCCGGTGTGTGATGGGCTCCATTGGTCAGTGACCTAAAGTCAGAGGATCGCGTTCCCGCACAGAGAAGCGCTCGTCTCAGCGTCTGCAGGCCGTTGTCGCCGTAGTTTGCATGCATGGACTCGATCTGCACCGTTCCTTACAATCAAACGAGCGAAAATGACGCGGTGCATGGACTGGGTGTTTTATCTCAATGTAACTGCATGCAACAACGGACAATGTCTAGTGAGGCCCCGTTCACCAGCCCGGTGCATGCACGCCTCGTTTCTTCAGAGTAAACAACGTGGCAGAAGAGGAAAAGAGTAAACGTCGCGTCGCATTTGCAGCAGCCCTGCACGCCTCGTTACAGAAACACGAGTCGCGTCGCATTTGCAGCAGCCATGCTCGCCTCGTTTCAGAAACACGAGTCGCGTCGCATTTGCAGCAGCCCTCCACGCCTCGTTTTCAGAAGATACGCATCAACGCATATGCAGCGAGGCAGGATTTGGCGTGAGACTTTGGATTTCTTCTCTTCACATCTTTAATACACGCATGCAACGTCGAATCACTTTGACTGCCTAAGCGCACGCTCGTATCAGTAGCTGTCCTACGCATACGCATGTTCTACACCGCTTTGACCATGCATCGACTGTTCTACACTGCATCCTACGTTTTCACACAGTTTGCTTCATCTACCCCAATTAATTCACGTCTCATCATGTCTTTAAATAGCCCGTGTCACTCGTCCTCCATCTTCTCATCCCTCTCCAGCCTCTTTGCTTTCTCTTCCTTCAAGCCCCGAACACCATGTCTTCCTACTCTCTCCCTTCAAGCCCCGAGTCTGTCTCCGACGAGGACAACCACCCCAAGGCTTGGCCTTGGTACGAGCCCGACTGGACGCCGGAGGAGACGGGCCTCGTGCCCATCGAATCTTCCGAACGGGAGCGATCACCGTCGTACGATCCGACAGCGTCGAGCGCGCCAAGAACCTCTCCCCCAAGACAAAGAACCGCCTCCTCAAGAAAGAGGAGCGGCTGGAGAAGAAGGATCTCGAGAAGGAGGAGAAGGCTCTCCGGGCCCGCATCAAGAGGGCCCGTCAGAACGACGAGGAGAGGATGCGGGAGGCGAACCGCCGCGCCCGGATCAAGGATGAGATCGAGACCAGGGCGGCGGAGTGGAAGAAGTAGGCCAACCCCCGGCGGTTGGCCGGACGGCGGGAAGGGCGCCCGCATGCATTCCGCGGGCGGTTAGGGTTTAGGGCTAGGGCCCCTTTTTTTTAATAGATGTAATGTCCGACGGGCCCGACTAAATATATGTAAAGTGGGGCCAATGATTATCCATATATATATGTCCACTGTTTAATTATGTTTGCCAATGAAGTTATGTTTAATTCTAATTGCCCAAATGAACTCAATGTTTAAATTATATTTGTCCAAATGTTTAAATTATATTTGTCCGAATGTTTAAATTACATTTGTCCAAATGTTTAAATTATATTTGTCCAAAATTTTAAATTTATTTTTGTCCAAATGTTTAAATTATATTTGTCCAATGTTTAAATTATTTTTGTCCAATGTTTAAATTATTTTTGTCCACTGTTTGTCCGTGCTAGTATACGTTGGGCCTCATTTAACATTGGGCATGTCTTCGTTTTAGATGGGGCTGCCCTTTTATCCTGAACTGAACCTGAACTGAACTGAACACTGAACATGTACATACGAACACTGAAAACTGAACTGAACAGAAAATTGAACATACGAACTGAAACAAACCAAATCAGTGCTGAATTCTCGACGCATTTATTCCAAGTCTTAGCCATACATAAATTTACCATGTCAAGCTAACTACAACACTAACTACATTATTTTTGACTAATGATCTGCAAATACACAACTCAAGAATAATTGCACATAATAAAAAATTGCGGCCAGCATATTGCTCTGCTTCTTTAGATCGACAAGCGTCTCCAGCTGTTGGCCATCTTCTTCAACTTGTCCTTCTGCACCCCATTGTGCACCGTAGCAGATCCTAATTGCTCCACCGCCGGTAGCAAAATTGGGCACTTTTTTTTCTCCTTTTGAATCCTCTTGATGTAATCCTCAAGCCACTCGAAATGGTCACATGGAAGAAGATCCTGCAAATACGAAAATCCAAATCGGATGAAAATCCAAATCGGCTGAAAATTGAGGAAAAAATACGAAATTGACAGGGGGAACACAGATCTCACCTCCCCAAGCTGTTCTTTGCTCTCGCATTTCACATACTCGCCCGCGGTTGCGTTCTTGTCGCTCGCGGTGACCCGCCGCTGCAGGGACGCCGTCCGTGGGCAGACAGGGCATCTTCCCAGTGGAACTGGCCCGAAGCGCGGCCATTTAGAGTGGGATTCGGAAGCAGAGGTCGACGACATGCCGCCGGAGAAGAAGGGACGCGCTGCCTGAGAAGAAGCAGAGCTCGGCTGATTTTCCTGCTCACCGCCGCGAGCTCCGCCGCTTTTAAACCGCAAGCAACGGTCAACAGCTGGGGCCCACAAACCGCGCCAACGGTCAACAGTTGGGCCCACAAGTCGCGCCAACGCTCAACAGCTGGGGCCCACAAGCCGCGTCAACGCTCAACAGCTGGGGCCCACAGGCCGCGCCAACGGTTCTATGATGGATCCCACATGTCAGGATCCTAACGGGGGCAGAAATCCTTGCGTCCTGACTAGGGGCAAAACTGAGCTCGATTCGGCGCTAGGAGTAAAACTGAGATCATGTTGGCAACTGAGAGCACCCTCTTAAATAACGTTGTAGTTCCCGTATCCACGATGTTGTTGCTGCTGTGCATTAGAAACCCCAGCATTAAAACCACCGTGACCACCTTGAAAAGTAGCACCAACAACAGGGACAACTCCCTGACTCGAAGCAGAACCTGCAATCGGAGCAGCCACAGCTTGGCCTCCACCTATGGCCACACCGACACTGCCTTGAGCAGTACATTGACGACCTCCAAACTCCCCAACAGCACCTGGTGGAATAGCACCGTGACCCCCAAGTGAGGCAGCACGAGCATGCGCACCCAGTCCAGCAGCAGCAGCCCTGATTACCGACAGGTGCGACGGCGCCCAGGCCTCCGGCAACCGCGACGGCGCCCCGGCCACGGTTAGCAGCAGCAGCACCCCGTCCTCCGAAATCGAAGGCGTGCCGTGCCGGCGGCGGCGGATCGGAACCGCCATGTCCTCGGTGTGCCATAGAGGAAGATCCACGAAGAGGTCGATCACGATCAGAATTGCAGTCACCTCCGAAACCGGTTTGGTGTGGGCTCGGAATCAAACCCGCGACAACTTGGCCTCGTGGACGCCGAGTTGGAAGGGTGAGCTCGATCGCGACCCCCTTTTAAGGCAGATCGGATCGTGGTTCGTCTTCCGCTGGTTGCTTGCCCTAGAATTGCTGATCGATCTAAGCAAAAACAAATATTGCTGGCCGATCTCAACCTTGCGAGGACATCGAGGAGGATAAAAGCATGCCTCGGGTGCTCTACCTTGCGAGGACATGTCCTCCTCTAGAGCCTCCTTTTCCCTTGCCGCCTCCAAAGAACAAGAAGCCACCAGCTACGGCAACCCAACAGCAGCACGTGGACCTTGATGATCCCAGCTCCCCTTCATCCCTGCCTCCTCCCGATCCCAGCCACGACGAATCGTAAGCTCAAACTTCATCATCATCTATAGTTTACGTCCATCTGAATCTATCCAAGCCTTTTGTTTTCTGTAACCCTTCGATGCTCAAATTCAGGGATTACGACTATGAGAGTGACTCCTGCCCGTCCAGCCCGGAATATGATGGAACCTATCCAGAAGGGTACAGATACGGGGTTGAATGTTTCGACTCCTGTTCGGAAGATATTCCCACGTATGCAAACATCGCGTTGGAGCACTACAACAGCCAAGACAAGCACCAGGTGAAGTTTTTTAATCATCTCTGCATGATTCCAGTCTACATATGCGCCAGTAGTATTTCTTCCTCTTATGTTGTCTCTGTTTCCAATATCTACTATGTGTGCAGCAGCATTCATTGTTGGATATCTTGTTATACGTTGAAACAGTTTCGTTTTTTAAGTGTTCACTCAATGGTGGTTTAAAAACCCCTGTCTTTGTCCAGTTAGTCATCATGCATACATATAGACGAGCAAAACCGCTCCCGATGGCAGTTCAAGAGTAATACATGTACTCATCTTTTTGGAACTTTTCCACTTACTTAGTTAGACTATGCCATGTATTTTGGATGGACAAACACATCTCCGGTGTGTTTCATTCTTTAGATGACCTGTGATTATTACAGCGCGGCTGTTATTCACCTTTACTTAGTCTTCCAATAAAATAGTATTTGTTAACCTTCGATCCGTTCTTATTTCCTTACTCTTAAATAACGCCAGATCAAGTATCAGCTCGTCAAAGCCATCGTCAGCAACATAATCAGATGTGACGGTGCCTATTATCATTTGAATTTCACGGCAAAAAGCACACTCGAGAATTCAAAAGAGGAGTTCTTCTTTGCAGAACTACAACTTGATATTGTCATAGATGCTTGGGTACTGGTATCCATAGTTGCTTTGGAAGAAAAGGAGAGAATTGGTTAGTTCTAAACCAAATATTCTAGTTTGGTTATTTCTCCTGTTGAACCTAGTATCATAATAACCCCTTGTCTCTATAGGTGGGTTTGGCGACCTTCTATGCAAAGGTGGTGTTGACCCCCGACATTGTTTTGGTTGTGGGGATGTCGTGAAGCACCCGGTGGATGGATCATTATATGGGGGTGGTCATTATTTAGTTGACAATTGCTTGTTTCACAAATATATTGAAGTACTTCCAGAAACTCAACCGGGTGATGCGCAAGACTAGTAGTCTTATATTAGCCCAGCGTGGGCAAGCAAATCTGATGCTTCTTCTCCGAAGAGGGTGTTGCTTCTTCCATCGGTGAATGTTCAGGCATTGCTCACAAGATCCCTTGTGTGTTGTAATCGTCTTCATAGCTTTTAAAAAGAAGGCTAGTCATATACTATAAAGGAATATTTATTGCAAGAATCGTTGTTATTTATTTATATCTGTTGAAACGAGTCTTCTCTCGTCTAGATTTTACTTTCCAATGTTGGTTCTAATAGTTCAAAATAATATGAAATAAGCCATGTGGGCATGATTTGTGCCTAGATGAACCCACAGGAATAAGCCATGTGGGCGTTGCTCTCAATTCACTTTAGACTGCATGTACACACTGGACCCTGCAAATCTGGCTTAGTACAGGGGATCAGCAGGATTTTAGTCCGCTTCTTATCTTGTCAACCATTTCTTGTCTACCATATTATACTGGTGTTATTTCTTCGATAAATAAAACTAGTATCTAATTTAATTAAAGGGTAACTTGAAAGATCGTTAGAATTTTTTGGCATTACCTTTTCTGTTCTACGACAGCAAAATAATGATGAATGGTAAAAAAAAGACTAAATATGCACAACTCACGTGAAATTCAAAGATACAGCTCATCCTGATAAGCAGTCTAATTCATTCAAGAAAGACACCGCGATAGTGAATAATGATCACGATAGCACAACATGAAAGTTTTCTCAATCAATCCTGGGACATGTTTTACGAAATCCTTTCGGATATTGACGTTTTGGCTCATTCATTGTAGCCATATATATATCACAGAGTTTAATAAGGTGCTAGAGAGCTGCATGGAGATATCTCCTTGTCCCCAAATCTTCCAGATTCCAAGTGATTCAGGAAGCTAACTATCATGCATATTGAGACACAATAGTCCACAGTACCACCAACTTAGTGTTTTTCTCTGTTACGTAAGATCCACATTATTTGAGAACTACTAAATCCTATCATATAACACAGAACATATAATATTACTACATTTGACATAACCAAAGAAATATAGGCAAAGTCATATCTTTACTTGTTTTTGCAGCTCCTGCAAATAAGGGCATCTCCAGCCGTCCCCCCCAGAGCCCCCCCCAAGCGGCGTTTTTGGCGCCGTTTCGCGCCGTTTCGCACCAGTCGCCCCCCCAGGAATCGATTTAGCGCCGCTTTCCGCCGTTTTTCGCGCCGTTTGGCGCCGCCGAACCCAGGCCAAACCCAGCGCGCTGGGTTCGGCCTGGGGGGGCGAAATGCTCGCGTGGGCCACGCCTGTCGGCGACGGAAGACGATTTCCCTCTCTTTTTCGGCGCTTCCCTCCACTTTCCCCCCACATGTACCTCTCCCCCCGGTTCATTCCCGCCAATTCCCCCCGCACCCGAGATCTACGCGCCATGGCTCCCGCTCGATTTACAGGACCCCGCGCCGCCGCCGCCGCCGTCTCCATTCCCGCGGCCTCCGAACCGGCCAAGAAACCCCGCAAGCCAAGAGCACCGAAGGAGCGACCACCCGGCATGTCGAACAAGGAGTGGATCGCCGAGAGGTCGCGGCTGGAGACAGCCAACATCAAGCGCCGGGGTAGGGAGGCGGCGCAGCGGCAGAGGCAGCTCATGGCGCAGCTGCAAGCGGAGGAGCAGGCCGCCGCCGAGGAAGACGAGCTGGAGGAGGAGGAGGAGGAGGTCCCAGACGAGCCACCTACGCCGGCCGCGGCGCCTCTCGCCAAGAAGAAGGGCCCTTTCGGCCCACGTTTCGCCGGCTGGAAGCAGTCGCCGTCACCGTCGCCCCGCATGTCACCGCACCCGCCGCCAGCATGGTTCGTCGAAGGTGATTCGCTGGGAGGTTTCAACCCCAACCTCACCTTCCCCTACCAACCGCCGATGATGTATGGCAACTCGCCGGGCTACGCAGCTTCCCCATCCCACCGCTGCGCGATTCTCGCCGGACTGCAGCCCCAGGACAGCTACATGGAGGAGATCATCGCGTCCGGCTCGATGGCGGCGGCGGCGAGCCCGGGCTTCCTCGATGGCAGCGGCGAGTTCTTCACGCAGGTCGGTGGCGACTACGGCGAAGGCGGATCCGGCACGCAGGCGACGGAGGAGCAGGGCGAAGACGACGACGTGGACGAGACGCCCGTGGTGCCAGAGAGGACAGATCCGGCCGGCGAAGGACGGAAGCGCCGTGGCCCTGGCCGCCCCCGCAAGGAGCCCAAGGTGCCCCTGCCGCCCGCCGAGCCTCGCATCAAGTGGCTGACCAGGGAGGACTCGCTCCTCGCCGAGGCGTGGAAGACGGTGAGCTTGGACCCGATCGTCGGCGCGAACCAGCACGCCGACAACTACTGGAAGCGGGTGAAGACGGCCTACGACGAGCGCCGCATGATCGATCCCTACTACGCCCCATGCGTCCTCGACCGTGGCCAGAAGGCCATGGCGAACCATTGGGCCAACATCCAGGCGTCGTGCAACAAGTGGCACGGCATCCAGGAGGAGATCTCGGCGAGGCCGCAGAGCGGCGCCAACCGCGAGATGGAGATCGTCCGCATGCTCGAGGCGTACAAGAACGACGAGGGATCCGACTTCAAGTTCCTCCACGTGTTTGTCCTCATCGAGGATTGCGAGAAGTGGGCGGAGGTGCGTCGCTCGATCGGCAAGGGCAAGGAGTACGTCCCCGACGCGGTGGTTGCGTGCGCGTCTGAAGGGCGTCCGCCGATGGGCCACAAGAAAGCCAAGCTGGCTAGGGACGGCGCGCCTGCAGCGGCGAAGCTCCAGGCGTCCATCGAGACCTGCATCGCCGACGCTCAGGTCCAGGCCGGCAAGAGGGAAGAGGTCAAACAGCGATGGGCGGCGCTCATGGCCAACTCGCAGGTCAAGATCGACCTCCTCCGGACTGGCACCGCGGCGAAGAAGAGGAACAACGACCTCGCCTTCCTCACGGGCGGCGATCCGACCGCGATGACCCCCGAGGTGAGAGCTTGGTTCCTGGTGCAGTGCAACCTCATCCTGGCCGACATCAGCGCGCCCCCGGCCCCGACATCGTCTGGCGGCGCCAGCTACACCACCGCGCCGACAAGCCCGCACGCCGACCAGGAGGATGCCGCCGTCGACAAGGATGCCCAGCCCGTCGTCGACCTGGAGAATGGCGAGCCCGCTGTCCGCTCCGACGCCGTCATCGACCTGGATGCTGCGCCGAGCTCGCCGCCTGCTCCGACGCCGGCCGACGCGTCTGCCTGATCGCCTACGTCTGCCAACGCCGCGCGCGCCCGTCTGTGTGATTCGATCTGAACTATATTTGATCGCCCACCTGTGGCGTTTTTTGTAATATGATCGCCCGAAACTATGGCTGCCGATCGCCGAACTAGGGCTCTATTTTTTGGGGGCGGGAAGAAACTTTCGAATGATATCGGTGCTTTATTTTTTGGGACGCCGAACGGCTGGTGAAATCGCCCCCCCCCCCCCCAGGTTTTGGTGCGGGCCGGCGCTATCGCTAAAAAGCGCCGATCTGAAACCTGGGGGGGTCGAACGACTGGAGATGCCCTAAGCACTCTTCCTCTCGATCTTCCCTTTCAGTGAGAGGAGCTCCGTCCGTAAACAGACACAAATTGATGAAAGACTGAGAACAAAGTCTACCAAATGACGATAATCACTGAAAAAAGAGGCAACCTGCAGTTCTTCAATATCGTTTATACTAGTCCGAGGCAAGCCTTTCCATTGTATTTATATCTTATCTTTATATAATCTCCATAAACATCAGAAAATTCAGTGCATCATAAACCCTTCTTCGTATATTTTTCTTGTCATATTGTTACTGCATTTTAACATACAGTGAGCACATACCCGACAAAACAAGTAACTGATGCAAATGACATTCATATTTCTTGCTGCATTGGGATTATCAGGATCTGTTGCTTCAATATTTTTTTTGAAGTTTTCACCGGGGGGATAAACCCCACCTGAATGTATTGCATATATAAAGATCGACCCAACGCG